>JACXSJ010002971.1:0-32738 GCA_014851325.1 Pentalonia nigronervosa
CCATATTTTCTAAAAATGTTTGATACTTTATTGAAGTATCATTAATCATTAATCATTAAAAATTAGTCATGATTACAAACTAACATATTTTGTAATCATAATCAATACTATGATTACATTATGACTTTAATCATTTAAAATAATTTGTTATTGTGATTATTGATTACATTAATTTATATTATGATTAACAATTACAATTTTTAATCATTAATCAGATTACAATTTGCCCAACACTGGTGTTTTGTAATGAAGTAATTTTAAATACACATTCAAAAGCGTAAATTATTTTTTTTAAATTTTATTAATAACCCTTTTTTGCATAATTTGTTGAAAATATTGGTATATTTAATATATTTTATGGCATATAATTGCATATTTTGACATTTTCAAATGCATATTTTAATGAAATTTTGGTCATTAACATCCAAGCTCTAATGATATTAATATAATGACTTTAGTTGTACTAGAAATAAAACTTCCATAAATGTTTTTATGATTATAAATAATATTTATATTATGTATTATCTACATTCATTTTGGCTTGCGGTTCTTTGATATGGCTCCCTTCTCCAACTCCTGCAATGCCCCTAGCCGAGCCGTGACACACAGTTTAGATACCTTTGGTATATGCAACTTATGGTTTTTCAGAATTGAGTTTGAGAAGTTGTACTTCAATTGATTTTGAGCTGATATGTCCACCGCAGAGTTTCCCAGAAATGGAACGTATAGATTTTTATAGAACAAATATCACCACAGACTGTTTAGCTTTTTATATAATGTGTATGCCCAAGTTAAAGCACATCAATCTAGGTATATATTTAACACATATATATTAAATAATTTTGTTCTATTGTGATAATTGTATTTATTTTAATGATTGTTTTAATTGTTAGGTTCATGTAAACGAATCGATTGCATGGATCATGTTGCATATACATTGTCAATATCAAACAAGCAACTAGTATCTGTAGATTTTTGGAAAAGTTATACACTGTCTCCTACTGGACTGCGCTTTTTAACTGTTCTCAAACAACTTGAAGAAATTGATCTCGGATGGTGGTTGGTATACGTTAAAAAAAATAAAATACCATATTATCACTTGCATTGACTTGGCTAATGTTATTCCTATGTTTTCAGTTTAGCTTTGAGTATTCCTGGTGATAGTCTTTTGGACTTAGTAAAATCTTGTCCAAGATTAAAAAAAATCATTGTAGTGTCATTACGCGGTGTGTGTGACCGTGATCTACTAGCGTTTGCTGACTACTGCCCATTGTTGGAACAAATCGATTTGGTTGGCCTCAGAGCAATTACAGTTGATGCTTGCTCCAAGTTCCTACAGAAATGTAAAAACTTAAAGTTAATGGATGTTAACTTTTGTGAAAACATCAAAGAAGGTGATGTAGAAGATTGGCGATTAAAATATCCCAATGTGTGCATCCAATTTACTACTTCCGACCATTCAAATGTATATCATTATTAAATCATCACAGTAAGTTATATTTTTTCCATTTTTTTTAAGCCTTTGAATAAATTTTATGTGTATGTAATCAAATGCTGTAAGTTCCCCAAAATACTGTTTTGTGGAACACATAAAAATACATTTAATTATTTATGTTATAAATATGATAAACTAAAATTTGAAATGTCTGCTTTTAAAACCAAATTATTGTTACATAATTAGAGTTAAAAATAAATACATATTTATAGTGAGAATCAATAGTTGTATAATCGTTTTTAATTATACTATTAAAAATTAATATAGAATAAACCTTAATCAATATTATGTTCAAACTCAAAAGTCATATTATTTGTTTGTTTGTTTGTTTTTTTTTAAATTTTAAAAGACTTAAGTGAAATAATTATGATTAATTAATATTATAAATACAGTTTTAATTAGTTCATAATTATTGCTTTCTTTGTTGTAAAATTTGTGGATTTTCATTATTTGTATACTGTATAGACAGATGATTATAATTTAAGTTCAAAATTCATACTAAAAATATAGTAACTATTACCTTATATTATATAATCAGACTTCTATTAGTTGTTTACTTTAATAGTTATTATGTTTAATTGAAAGCTTTACAGTTTGAAAAAATTAAATTAGGTACTTTGTTTTACTACTATATGAATGTCTACTGTTTTGTTTTCTACTTTGTTAATTGTAATTAAGAAAAAATATGTATAATAATTCATAATATATTATAATATTATGTCAAAGAAAAAACATAAATAACATACAAAATGTGATCAACATTTAATAAATTTGACAAATACATATTTGTTATAAATTTTGTATAATAATTCAACAGTGTACAATCAATAATATAATTGTTTTTGTATTATATATTGTAATAATAATAGTAGTAATAATAATAATAATAATAATAATAATAATAATAATAATAATAATAATAATAATAACAATAATAATAATAATAATTATTATTATTATTATTATAAAAAATCATCAAACAAACATAAAATTTATACACTTAAAATAATCAGAACTATTAAAAAAGTCGAATTAAATACCATATAACCGACTTTATTTTAGTACACCAAATACCAGTATCGTATTTGGAATTTTATTTTGGTTGGGAGGGAACTTTAATGTACAAAATTATAGTAATTTAATAATTTATATTTAGGCATATCGGTGTTTTTATGTATATTTATCTAATAAGAAAAATATGAGATTTTGAGTGGAATGGACAGTTACAGTCACTCACTCTGGATATGGCACTCAAGCACTCTGCCACATAAATATAAATAATATAATATTAGAACAAATTAAGTTACATAAATAACAATTTATAAATTATAGAAATAGTTTCAGAGACTAGTCTGATTGATGAATGCACAATAATGACATGGCATCTAACTATGCAGTTATTCGTTCAAAATAAATATAAATTACATAATATTTTTCTTTCTAAGATCTTATGTAGAATAATATATGTACAATCCTAAGTGACCTTATCCTGTATAAATATATTAATGTATATAGTTTTCATTTTTCCCTAGATTTATCTTTTAATTCCAAGTAGTGTATCGCTTGTGGTGTTTGTTTACAAACTGTATGTTGTAAGCAGTTGTAGTAGTGATGAATTTTCAGAATCTTTGAAAATGTGATCATATTGTGTGTGTGCTACTTCCTTGTCGTTCTGACTAGAAGTGACAAGAACGCCATGAACCGAAAGGCGATGATTAATAAAAACAATGAAACTATGTCCATGGTGATGTTTGACTGGAAAAAAACAAAAGCAGATTACATAAATTTAAACATAGTTGTCGGTACATAATAAAATATAGTCGTAGATTAAGATCTCTGGTGGCAATAATTATTTGTCGTCGGTTGACAACTGTTATGTTTACGTTTAATTCAAATCCAACAATAATCAACATCGTTGTTGTCTGTTTACCTCTAGAAAACTGTTAGACTCTAAGACGGCGTGACCTGAACGCGGACACGTCGTGTTCATCCTGTTGCACTGAATGGTATCGATGTCTGCCCATTGGTTGATTTGCAGCCCTTCGTTGGCATATTTGAACCACGAGAAGACGCTCAGCCACCGAAAGTAATACGGAATCGATCTTAGAAACAAACAATTATAATATATTATTATACTTGGCGATAACTATTATTTTAAGCCATATAAATGTCATTATTCGATACAAACGCGTTGTACAGAATAATTAATTATTTACACATTTAATGTTATTGTAATACACGATATTGTATTATATACATAATATATATATATATTATGTATATAATATATAATATATAGAAATGCCTAGTGTTTTTGTATACACTGCAACTTACCCGACGTTCAAAAAGTAACCGCCAAACAGCAGGAAAGGTATGACGATCGTGGGCCCCACAGAAAGTGCGACGGATATGGAACCACTGGCGCACGATACTAAGTAACCTGAGAAAGCCAAACATATCGTGTAGTATGATATTATTGTGATTATTATAATTCACATATTCATATTCATTCACATTTGATATTATGGTGATTATTATAATTTAATTTTAAGAGTGCCAGAGCTAGCTATTTATTAAGGGACCAAATTTAGTCAATTATAGTTATGTCATGCAGCTCTGTAGGTACTGTAAAAATCAGATCAAACTATTAAATCAAGAACGATCGAAGACCACTTTATAGAGAATTATTATGGTAAAATCTCGTACAATAGTTGGATTTTGACAATTTTTTTTTTACTATTATTTGAAAGAATAAAACTTTATTCAGCTCGCTTTGGACTTTTATTTTTGAATTAATTTTAAATAATGCGAGAAAAATACTGAACAGATGTGTGATTATTTAGACTTTTATTACAAACCCTGAGAATTGTGTTGTTTTTTTAAACAAAAAAAAAAAGATTTAAAGATTTGGCAACTAAGATTTTAATCTTAGTTCAATACCGAACTGTATAAAAAGTCTATAAAAATATTATGTCGAAACTTCAATAGTCAAATAGAAAAACGTTACATTTCTATTTGTTCCGTAATGTGACCATCATGTGAAGAACATCTCCTTTATAAACTTGTAAATATTTACTAAATGTTGCCGTCGGAAGCCAATTTCGTAATGAACGATATCTGCACAACGACCAAAAGTATGACACATTCTAGAGAATCTCGTTAAAACGGCCTACTCAAAACCCCTTTTCTAAACGGTCTACCATACGAAACCGATAGAGTGTTACGGATGTGTAGTACCCAAGTTGTAGCCTACACATTATCCGGGCGATTCACTTACCGAACGAGACAGCCACCAGACTGACGAGCGTTATGAACAGAACGGCCGTGAGGAAGTGTATGAACTTTGGATTTAGGCCCACAATGTAATACATGATGGACGTGAACAGTATGGGTATGACTAAGAATATCGGTACCTCGGCTAGGGTCTTGCTCAGGAAGTACACGTCCGTCCGATACATGCCGTTGTGGTGTTCGCGCATGAACACCGGCAGTTCGGAACAGAACACCTGTGGTGGCAGAAATAATAATTGAATAATATAATAGTGTATAGTGAGTGTAGTAATTGTAATACATTCGTGTTTTGTCTTATTTGTCCCCCTCCGCCCAGCAGTAGTTTGTGCAAATAGGAACTGTTCTCGGGGAGGGGTGGGTTTGCGCCATCTGATGATTTATTTGAGCATTTTACCCTATCACAAGATTTTGGAAAGTTTTTGCCGTATGCATATTATATATTTAACTTTACCAATTTAACGCAAAGAAATTTAAATATCTTATTTTGTCGTTGTCGTTTGGTGTAAGTACCACCTAGTGGTTAGTAATAACAACGCAATTACGTACATTACATTATTATGATTTATAATTACTAAACCATTAGTACTTAAATTGCAATCGTCATACATAATTATTAATTTTTAATTAGTGTTTAATACAATACTGACTAATACTGAGTGGTGTAAATAGCGCAATAAATATTTATTAGTAAATAGTAAAACATTTTTTAGAGTTTAAGCCTCGAGTCAACCTATACTATGATATAAAAATAAAAATTTGGAACTACTAGTTCCACACGTTTAACGTTATCATATTACTTCTAAAATTAACGATTAATCATAAAATATAATATATGAATAATTAACATAGGTAATGTATGGTAAAATATAAAAAAGACTTAAGGAATTAATTCAAGTAATCCGTCGAACAACGTCCAAACCTAATAGTTTCTATTTTTATTTTTTATTATAGGTAGGTAATACTAGAGGCTGTCGACCCGAACATTTTTTTTTAGTTTTACTATTTACAAATAAATTTACGGGAGTATTAACCTTAATATTATTCGTTATTAAAAAAAAAAAAAAATAACTAATAATTATAAGCACTGAAATTAATAGACATTTTAGCATAAAACTTAAAGTAATTTTTACTGAATTAAAAAAACCTTTGTTACAGTTTGAAAATTCTTTGAGTATCTTGATAAATTATCTTGCTAATTATTTTTTTTTTTGTGATATTTTGGGGAAGCTATAACTTGTCTCAGAGCGTATCCCCTCCTAATTGTGCCATTGCCCCTCCCCCGACCGAAGTTCACTAGGACCGGTATAGGTACTCACATTGATAACGGCCAACACGTTCTGGAATGTCATGTTAGATATACACATGAACAGCGCTCCGTTGATGTTCATCACGCCGTCTTGGTCCAGGTGCTGGTTGTAGAATATGAAACTTATCAGAGCGGCTACCAACTGAAATTATAGGAACGGCTATGGGTTACATCGGGTCGGTCACTGCCGTGGTTTTACCGGTTTACCATAGTTTGGATGAGTCTAATTTTAGTGAGGGCTGGTTCTTTTTTGATACTGAGCCACGACCGCCAGAAGACCGCCGAAAATTGTTCCATCCACGATGCTTTGTACGGCGACTTGACGTTCTCCAGACCGCTCGAGCCCCAACAGTCCAACGTGCTCTGGAAAAAGCGGAAAACCAACGTTACCTAGTTTATTCGAGTAGGACCCGGGTGGAAGGGTCGATGGCCATATATTATATTGCAGCAGACATCCACAATCATACCCCTCAACGACGATTGCCGTAAATATATAGGAGGAAAAATTGATAAACATGCCTCATCACGGTGGAGGAGGGCCACGAACGTGATATATAAAGTTCGTTTACAAAACTTTCGGAAACTCATAATTTTAGTGTAAAATCCCGTATAACGAGATAACTATCACATACTTAAAAATTGGTTATTGATTACAGTTCGGCACTACCGGCTGATCTATATTATACTCTATACTTATACAATCGACTTTCATTCAACATATATGTATACACACTAACTTTGCTGGCAATAGACAATTGTTTTTGGTGTTCCATCATGTCGCTCTTGTAATTCGAGCTCTCGTAAGCCTCGCAAACCGTGTCGATGGTTTCGTATGAGCACAGCTCTTGGGACGGTACGATGGCCAACAGTTGAATGAAAAAGTCCGCCGGGTTGTGGTTCTTCGGGCAACTGACGCCGAGCCTATACGAAATTACGGACAGGATATAATATTTTATGTACAGAGGCGTGCAAGCTATTGTCAATTTAAATAATCAGAACTTGAGTTGGTTAAATCAACATAAGAACATAGCACTAACGTTGTAAGTTTATTGTTAACAAACAATTTATTCAACACTTAAAGCCAATATATAAGGAAATAATATGACGTATAGTGTTAACAGCCTCAATTAAAAAAAAAAAAATAATTTAGTTATTTAAATATTTTTTTCCATTCACCGGATTCCGGTTGACGGTTGTATTTTGTTATCAATAGTAATTAATAAGTATATATAGTGGCGATAAATTATATTTCACTAACGGATTCAATTTACAAAATGTATATATCCATCTACCCACCTTTACAGTAACGGTAAATCACAAACATTTAAATATCTTGTCAACCTCCAATAGGTACGATGAATTTGGTTAATTATTCATATATGCATCTATACACCCATCATCCCACCTACGTTTTTTAGAAATAATTCGGTGCTACTCAGCATTCTAGTCTCTAAGTAGTATAGATGTACATAATTAAGTTTCCCAACGGTTGTGTCGTGAAAATTTGGAATTTGTTATTTAGGCCGATAAAAACATTTTCAATACAAATATAACAATTATTTCTTAAGATGTAACTTTTTTAGGAAAGAACCATAAAAAAAAATATAAACATATGTAATTTAGTCTTTTATTGTGAATATTTAATTATTAATTTGGTCTACGGTGTTTTATTTTCCTTGGCCTAAAAGTACCTACTTGTTATTGAGAAGTACGAAATGTTTATTGAAAGCTTGCTGTAACTTTTAGTAGCTAATAATGGTGTGCAATGATAAAAATAATTTGGGAACCACTGCTATACATAATTACGTTTTAGATTTATTATGTAACCACCATTATTGTTTTATCAAGAAACATTGATGAATGATTCGTTGATTTAATTTAATTTGGAACCACGTAAATACATAATATAAGAAAAAAATGTTTTAACGTGATCAAAAATTATAGAATCTATTTTCGTGTTAAAATAAATTTTCAAATTAAATGGAAAAAGCAATATTACCAAGTACTTATTAGGTGCAATGATAAATTCTATTCAATGTATTCTAATGTATTGAGTTAATTAAAAAAATACCCAACTATATTTAAGTTTAAAAGTTTAAATTAGTTATCCTTTTAATACGTTAGTAGACTTAGTAGGTTTTAACCTTGGATTTTTTTTTTAATCTTGGTATTCAATTGTAAAAACGGAAACAATTAATATACAGAGTACCTAAATACCTGTAAGCTTATCGTTTATATATCATATGTACAGTCCAATATATAATAGCGAGATCACTGATCAGCGGGACCGACATAATGAATCCAATTATCAAACATAATTCATATTGTTATTAATTAAAGAGATTACTTCATTAGGAATTAAATATAATATAAATCTATTTTAATAATCTTTGTTATTGGTGTTGGCGTGTTAATTATTTTGTTTTGAGTAATTAATCTCTTTAATTTTTGAATATTTATTGTACACATGACATTTGAGATTAAAATTTTAAAAAATATAGATATTAATGTTATGATGTAATTTGTAGAACTGTTTTTTTTAGAACTTAATTTTTAGCAAAAAAGATGCATGTCTGCTGGAGGATGGGATATTTGGATCTAAGAGTTTATCTATTGCTTAATATATTATCCTGCAGGACCAGTCGTCTTTTTGAGATAAGGTTCAACGTCACGTGTCCGGGAGAGGTGGCTAAACATTAGTACAAGGGACTATTATTTTTCTTTACGATTATATTGAACCACATCTATAACCACGTTCTGAACTCATAAACCGGTGTGTTGGACATTACAAGAGGTGGTTATTACGTTTTGAAAAATTCGATGGCATCGTTGGGAGTGCCCAGGAAAGCCGTCCGGCCGCTGGCCAGCAATAGTATCTTGTCGAACATGGAGTACACCTCGGATGACGGCTGATGAATGGTGCAAATGATTGTCTTGCCCTTGGACGCCATCGACTTGAGCACGCTTATCACGTTTTGCGCCATGTACGAGTCCAGTCCCGAAGTCGGTTCGTCGCAGAACATCAGCGGAGGGTCTGTCAACACCTGCAAGATGCAGTCGAAAAATCAATGTTTAAATATGTAAAAAAAAGTGCACGCGTTGACGAGCTTAATAACAATATATTTACAAATTTACGATATCATCATCATTGATGTCATAAACATTATATTTACAGAGGATGTACACAAATCGTAATAATCATATAATTCATATATTGCACTTTTCGTAAATTTTAAAATATAAGTAGGACCTGCGTTATATTTAAATAATTAATTATTTTCTTACCTCAGAAGCAAACGACAAACGTTTCATTTCACCACCAGATAAACCTTTTATTCTGCCGGTCACACCGATGATAGTGTTTTGACATTTACTCAATGACAACTGAATTGGGTAAAAATATATGGTATAATTATTATTATATGTGTAACCAATTTGTATATTATATACCAACATTATTAAAACTCACCTCTTGTATAACATCTTCGACTCGTGCCATTCGTTTTTCGTACGGTATGTGTCGGTCCATTCGTACCATTGCCTGTCATAACAATTAGCGTAAGACACAGTGCTAAAAAGTTGAGACTTAAGACCCAGATAAAGAAACTAATCTCGTGTAAGTAAATCATTAAAGGTGGCGTATTTAAGCATTTTATTTTAGGCGTTTCTTTATAACAAAACCGTTTTTTATGTTATTGTGTTATATATAGTACTTATACAAATAAAACATTCATAAAAATTATTACCTTTTTGCTGTATAGAGTAGTGGGAGGAGACGTTCACATGACCCTGATGTCTCTGGGTTAAGATTAAAATTTAAAAACTAAATTTCACACCAAATTACAGTCTCACTGTAATCTTCTTATTTCTCATATATTTGCACTCACACTAACCGACAACAACCCTCAACGTCGTCTCAAAAGGAGCTGGTGTCGAGGTCTCTTAAATAATTTAAACTAATACAGCTCAAATTAATCACACACAATTAATTGGTTCTGAGGGAACGCTGCTCGTTATATGATGTCATTGGTATAAGCATGGCCTATCCATTATAATATATTATCAATGGACAGTCTTACTCATTACGTCGTTCTGTTTTTTAATTATATAATTGTGGTTTATCTTCTTATTAATTAAAACTACAGGGAAGCCGAGATTAGTCTTAAAAACTGGAATGTTTGCAGAAATGCCCTTCCTAACTTAACCTAAATCGCAGAAATAAAATGTTAGTCATCGTCGTCGTTGCATTGCTTAGCTGCGGTCGCCGACCTCTATCTCTGCGTTATGATGGGTACGACGAGAATAAATAAACCGGACCGGCGAGACCACGTGGGAACTTCGGACCAGGCGGCAGGCGCCACACAGATCATATTAACCTAATCTTACCTAACCATATATTGTGATCGAAGAGTCTACTAGTTATCATAATAGTTATTTTACGGTTGTGGGTACGGTTTAAGTCGGGTTCATAGCTACAGCACCTGTCGTGTGGTGTTCTCTTTATCATTATTCTGGTTGGCCATTGTAATTATAATGGTATAATTCACTAACCATGATCTACTAGGAAATTTCTAGAGTTGGACCCAGTCCAATTTTTGGACACGACACGATAGACGACGTAGTTGTGAACTCGGCTTTATGGTATAAAGAAAAACATTTTACCAATCCGGTATCTACCAAATTTTTAATTCAATAAATTTCAATATTATTTCTTTTTATTATTATTTTAATAAGTAGTGACTACAATAACATATTTTTTCATATTGTGTTTTAAATTTATTATTTTATATTATTATTGAGGACACCACAACCTCATAGTTACATATATTTGCATGTAACCATTTTGGTAACTAATATGCTATCCGGCCACACTTGAATACGTTCTGTACCCGTGTACATAATATTATCTATGGGTGCTACAGGATCAAGTCCTTCTCGCATTACACTTCAAAACGTTGTGCTTAAAACCAATATTCCTAGTTTTTTTCACCTGGAATATTAAGTGCTCCCGGACGGTGAGCGTCCCGATGAATAGGTCGTGTTGTTGGACGTACGCGGAAACGGCAGTTAACAATTTGCTGTTAATCGGTATGCCGTTAATGGATCTAACTCCAGACTCTATTACGTTCTGGTCGCTCCTGAATGTCAGCGAGTTCAACAAAGTGGTTTTGCCGGCGCCACTGGATCCCATCAGGGCCAACAGTTCACCCGGTCGCGCCGAACCGCTCACTGCAACCGTACATCGATATATTATATAATACGAGAAAAATAAATAGTGCAAATAATAATAATTAATATAAAATCACAATATGGATTTGGTGGTTGTAGGATTTAATATAAGTATATATATATAGAGAGAGAGAGATATGTCCTTCTGGATCATAAGCTCGGCATCATTAAATACGTGTGAATGTGCGACAGCTGCGATGAAGAACAATCCGTCATTATGGTAAGTATCGGTCGGCGGGTATCCCGTCAGTTAACACGATGTACCAATGGTAGTACCATAAAACAGTAATTAAGCGTTAACCGTGTCGTTATATTATAATCATAAAAATAAACACCGAAGTCGCAGGAAAAAAATTCTAACCCGACGTGGATAATATTTTGGTCAACTTCGATAAAGGTTGAATATAACTTATAACTCACCGTTGTTTAATAATTGTTTTCTTTCAGTCTTGTTTTTTAGACTCCCCGAGCAGCATGATGTAAACGTATCGTAAAAGTTTTGGCTTTTGCCGTTTTTCGTGTGCACGTTCATGTGAGTCCACGTGTACGTGATGCTGTGGTTAGTTTGTTTTTTAGTGCCTGTTCCGTTGGAATGTTCCTGAAAAATACAATATTATTATAATTTATTTTTTATTCGCACGTAAAAATAATTTCTGCTTAAATTAGTTTAAATATTTTGTTTTTATGGTTACATTTTAATTGCGGACAAAATTATACTGCTTATTATTTTTGACATATTATTTATAACAGTTCCAGGACACGTGTCTTGAATTAAAGACATATTAATTATTTGTGGACGTGTTACATAACTCTATTTGAAGCCCTAAACGAAGTACATTCTGGTTGTAGCTACCTACATAAAAATGAATACTATGCTGCTGCACGAAATTAAAAACGATCAATAACCAATTATCACATATTTTTCTGAGTGATTAAATAGGTCAGTAATAATTATAATTTTATTCAGGCTGTTTCTAGAAATTTTTTGAAACAAAAACTTACATTTGTTTTTTTAAATGGTTAAAATATTTTTTATTGATTATTTGCGTAAGTATCTATACTTATTGGGATTATTATAAAGGTTTACAACTGAATTTTCGCAAAACGGTAATAATTTTAACTCAATCAATGCATCTATCAATTCAGTATAATTTGAATACTCGAATTGAAAGTTCATGCAAAAACTGTCTTTTAATATACTCAACATATAATTAATATTTAAGATTTTTAAAAAGAAAAATTTGATATGTATCGATACGGAATATTTACGCACATACCGACTCGTATCGAAATTTGAGTCCGATACTGGTCGGTACGGATCGCTGGTATATTGCACGCCTGAACTATTTAAACGCTCAGTATTGAACCGATACGTATAAGTTCTTCTTTGAAAATCTTAATTGTTTTATTATTTTATGTCTTTTTTTACACAGGAAAAAATTAAGTATCCAAATACTATTTTCTCGAGTAAAACAAAATTCGTATAAAAATAGACTTACACTTAAAGCCATTTACAAACGTTCAACTTGGGCTTTGACCTAAACCACTAATATATTGTCCACAATTATATCATTATATTGGTCGAGGGTACTCGGATTATTTGGACCCTATTATCATTCATATGATTAAGGAAGTGAATAACGAAAAATAATTATTACATATCATATTATTCATGATAATAAACCATATTTTTAATATTTTATTAAACTGCTTTCAGATTTTAATGGGTATTTTAATGTAAATATGTGATTAAGATGTACATGGTACATCTACGTCATTCAGTGATGAAAACCGTAAAGTATCGATATTTATAATTAAATACAGGGTGATTCACCAAACATGCTCACGGTTTACCATTTTTTCTTCAATAATGCAGATATTCAAAATCTGATTTTTGGAATTCTTAAATATATGCATTTAAAGACTATATTTTCAAATTCTTGAGTTTTTTTTTTACTACTCAAGGAATGTTGTGTAAAACAAAATTCTGTTTTTCAAATGAGAACTCCCCCTCCTATTCTACTGTAAGTTATTTAGTAGATAATTCTTCTGAAAATGTTGAAGTATCAGAATCAAGGAGACACCATATGGAGGTTAGCTGAGTCTCCCAAAAAATGTGTGTGCTTGTTCACACTGTTTTTTTTTAATTTTAAATAGTAATAATAATAAAAACAACAAAATTAATTTATTAAAAATAATCATTAGATGTAATTTAAAAATGTTAACATTTAGAAATAATAATTGCGCGTAATATAATGATAAATATTTAAATAGTTGCTGGTAAAAATTTAAATGACCAAGTGCAATTGTTAGGTATATGAAAAGGTCATTTTTAGCGCAATTGGTAAACTCACATTTTATCTATACGGACACAATTCAATGTTATCCTTAAGAGCAATTATAGTGATAATAGGTTTGTAGGATACAGAATATGGTGATTTAAAAATTAGTGATTTATATTAATAATTTGTGAAAAATTATAATAGTATACTAGATACAATATTACATCTATTTTATATTTTTGTAAGACCATTTTTAAGAACAACAATTTTAAGAACTGAGATACTACTTGTTCGAATATTGAATTAGATTTCAATAAAATTATCCATTAAATAATTTACAGTAAAAAATAGAGTTCTCATTTAAAAAACAGAAGTTTTTATTGCCACAAAGCATTTTTAAATTAATACAAAAATCAAAATTTGAATAAATTAATTATTAAAGGGTAAAAATGGATGAGCACGCTTGGTGAATCATCCTATATAAACACAATATACGATGCTATATAACATAGGTTTATCAATCACTGATAATAATTACAGTAACAAAACTGTTCATTTAACAATGAATCCGGTGATTTGTTTTAGGAAAGATATTTATATTTTATAATTACATTCAGATTATTGTTCATATTTTGGTCAGTGGTCACATATCATGATTACGTGCATAATAAATATTGTACATATTTTAAGATGTTCAATTGTAACGATCGGTATTGACTTTTTTTATGTGTTTTATATTATAAACTTTTACAAAATGTTTCTAGTATTTAAATTTAAACAATTGGGCTATATTAAAAATATTTTTAAAAAATCAATTTATTTCATTTACGTTTCATAAGTAGAGTCATATACACATCTACAAATTAAATTTGCGAACTTATAGTAAATAGATTTAGATTTATGATAAATTAATAACGCAATCAAGGGTGTCCACAAAATTTTTTTAAGGGGAAGGGGCGCAGCATTTTTTTTTATTATATTATAAGTAATTACTATAGTAAAATTTTCTGGGTTTGTTTATTGCTTGACTAATGATTATACATAAGTCTCATTATCTACTGTATTAAATTGTAATAATAATTAACAACCTTGTTTTTACTTGAATATTATACCTAATTAACAAACAATAACTATAAGAATTCTACTACAATGAAGTAACACAAACAATTTTATTGTCTAATTTTAACATACTTTTATAGTAATGCAAATATTTATGCATTTAATATTGATATGGATACCTACTATTATTTTATGTCGTAAATCGTAATATTATAGCATTGACTTGAAAGATTAAACAGCGAAAAATGCAAAGAAATATGACCTATGGAAGGGCCATATTTGACCCTACAAATTCTTACAAACATAATATATAAAAAAGTATGTTTATAATTTTGGCAGTGAAGCTGATTTCATGTTTTTTTTATATATTATTAAAACATATTTTATCCGACTGTCCAAAAAAAAAATGTAATTCAACTAAAATATGTTAATATTTCTAAACGAATATACATATAAAACAAAAACTACTTTTTTAATTCTTACATTTAAATTGACTGTCTCCGACAACTAACTAAATCTAAATATTTAGAAACAAATTTTAATAGATTTATGCATCCATAGTAATACTAATTAAGAAGAGAACTATTTATAGGTATTGGATTCAGATCAAGGTTAGTATAGGTTTGTTGAATTATTAATTATTATTAAACGATATTATTGTTTAAAAAATGTTCTTGGTGTTGAAAAAACTTCGTTAATTATTTTATTCTGCAAATGCAATTTTGCAATTATTTTAACCGTTAAATAATATGACATGACTGTATCCACATCGATAGCCGTAGGCATTTATTTTAGAAAGCATAACATAATACGTTAAAAATAAAGGCTGCGAAAGAAAAACGTTGTGCAACATAATGTGTACATCACTAAAAACCGGTTTGATGAAGAATTTATTTCCAGTTTCAGCTATACCTATAACACAATATTTAATATTATAATACAACCTTGGAGTATATAATTTTCGTAGTTAAACTATACTGAAAAACATTCATTAATTTGTACAAAAAGTTAAAGTGTATAATATATATGTTCATTAACTGTCCGTGACGCTCATGCATAAACATAACATTATTAGGTAGGCCCTTGATATCTATTATTTACATCCATTAGAGAAATTTGTTTTCATTTTTGTTTTAAGCTCACGTGGGTTTAATTCTGATAATCAATAGAAATTTAAGTTATATTTTAATGTTAGTGATCTGTACACATAATATTATAGAAGAATTAATAGTTCAGTAAAAATCTATAATTTTTTCATAATTGTATTGTAGATGCTTATTTGAAAAATATTATACTTTTTTCAAATATTTGATTTACATTTAAAAATGCGTTTTTGCCATACGTTATTGTGTTGTATTTTGACTTTCCATAGAAATATTTATGATTGTATATACCTTAATACCATGTAGTGCGTACGTAATATTTGAATTTAAAAATCGTTTAAAAATAAAATAATACGCTTTTAGAAATAAGAAAATATAAAATGTTTTATTACCAATTTATTAGTATACAGAGTGTTTCGAAAAAAATTACTAGCTTTAACATACATCTATGTATATCGTATATGTATATGAAGAGAGATTTTAGATAGGTACTTTTTATTTTTTAGTTCTTTAAGTTTATCAAAGTATTAACCCATCAACACTCTAGACTAGTAATATTATTCAATGAAAAGTGCAATTTGTGCTTACACAATTACACATATATTTTCTGTTTTCGAGCGAAATATTCAAAATGTCTCTGTATCTTCCACTAACAATGTTTAACAAGGAATCTCATAGATAGGATAAACCAGATAATGTGACTTTGCATTAAATTTTGTTTTTTTAATTTCAGTAAGAAAAACTTATGAAGAATCATGTATTAAATTTTTAAGATTTTTGACAGAACATACACATTTTTATCAACATTTAAAGAAAAAAATATACCATTTCTAAAAAATGCAATTAATATAAATATTTAGTGATAATTTCAAGAATTTAGTGTCATTCGTTTTTGAATTACAACAAATCGAGGTCAATCAATAGAATAAACCAGATATTGGTTGTTTTTTTTTTTGATGATTTATTGATCATTCAAGGTGTAATTATATGAATTCTTGCAGTTGGTTGTGCAATCAAATAGTTGGACTTTTCACGTGTGGCTTTTCTACATATGGTCCACTATTGTAAAATGTAATTACAAATCAGTTATCACTTATAATATATATATATATATATATGATTAAGAGTTAACGACTTCTAGCTGTTTTTTTATAGTTAAATAAACAGCCGAGTTGAATAAAAATCTTATTTGGAGTATAGGGGATCTATATAATATTAGGCACAATATTTTATTTTACATATTATAAGGTTATTGATTATCAAAAAGATAATTTTTATACGCAATATTTAAGCTTTTATAGTGGTTTTTTTTCTATACTCAGCAATAAAAATGTTTGTTCATAGATATGTAATTAAAAACTAAAATGCCTAATATAACAGGTCATAGCGCCGTCGATGATAATATTTATATGATACATTCACTTTTTGATTTAGATGATACCATATCGGCTCTTGGTGTGTGACCTTTCCATCAGTTAAGTGGCCGTATTACGTCTACCCAAAATGTAATGCTGAGTTTACGGCTACTCATCCTAACATTTTCTATTTCGTAGACATTTTGAAGCAGATACAAGTTGATACGTATATAAAACTCCGCAACAAGAATATTAGGAAAAATCTAACGATTAGCAAAACATTTGTAATGTTTTTATAAGTAATTTATTGAAAAATTTAAACAAGGAAAAATTACTAGAGCGAAGTATGTAAAAAAAAGTTTTCTTCGAGTTCAAACCACAAGTTTTTTTAATGTTTATTTAGTTCAATTGATTTAGATTTATTTTATTTGTATTTTTTAAAATCATCACATTTTTTTTAGATTTATTTAATTTATTTATTTTAAACGTCAACAACATTTTTAACTATGCCTACAGAGAATTTCCTCTGACTGTAACCAGTCCTCAGCATGTAAATGATAAGGACATTTTGTTGATTGGGAGCCGATACAGTCACCTTCAAGTGAAAGGTGGAAGCTGATGCTGACAAACGGGAATCGATGCAGAGATATCGATTGATTTTTTTTATTAAAGGATCCAATGACATTGATATGGATGCGATATAGTTATGAAAAATGAAAAAAAAATGAATAAGTAATACAAATAAATATTAAATTAAATTTCAAATATACATTACTTTGTAATGCGGCGTGCTATATATTATTTTTTTTTAAATCTCGCGGGCCATACACAGTAAAGTTATATGGTAATAAGCAAAAAATAAAATTCTCATTAATACATAGTATAAATACACGTTATACTTAAAATGTGTTCACGGGCCACAAATAAAGACATGAAGGGTCACATGTGGCCCGCGGGTTGAAGATCCCTGATTTAGAGAGTAAATTTAACCACGCCCGATGGATGATGCTGAAAAAAATCATTCCTATAGTAATCATTGACTGCATATAAACTATAAATTAATAATTTTTTCTAGAGCGGAGTCGGGTAATAAAGCTAGTGTTAATAAAATAATAATAATATCATACGTAGCCAATATATATATATAATCATGTATATAAAGTTTACAGAGTCAGACGTAGAATACTGAGTAAAGTTTATTGTTGATTTATCATTAAAATAGTCAGACGACAACTAAAGGAAATAATAAGGTAACCTATTACCTAACGCAAATACGCAATATTACTTCATAAATTAATATTATTTTTTTTCTTGCCGTATCGTTTTACAATATACAGTAATATATTCGGATGTGTTCCATGTTATCAAAGGTGTCAACAGTTTACCGACAGATTTTAATAGTTATCTTTTTACTGAACTGTGTGAGTCATATGAAATAATTAAGTAATAAGTACACAGATTTCGTAGAAATAACAGTTTCCATTTATTACCAGACTTGATGATTTCACAAAGTTCACTAATGAAAAAAACGCATTTCCAATTATTGCCGTTTTAGTGAAATCATCTCGGTACTAGGTAGATTATTATATCTAATTATTCAAACAATACTCTGGACTGGTAAGTAAATAAAAATCAACGTTTGTATGAAAATCATTTCTTAGTTATTAACTAAACGAGTTCCTATCCAAAAACCCAAGAAAGATCCAATGAGTTTATTTTTATCCTGTAGAAGTATAGGACGTTCAACGTATACATGTATATTAATGAGCTGCAGTTGAACAGCTAAGTTGATACAGCCGAATAATGATCGATCTGTTGATAATTGTGAAGAACAAACTGAGTTAATTTTGAATTATTATCTGATAGGTAAATACTTTATTGATTATATACAGGGTGATTTTTTTATTGGGAACCAGTTAATACCCCGGTAAGTATTAGGAATTTAAAAAAATTTATTTTTTAAACTTTCTAGGTTTTATTATTTTACACTGTGTTATGATTTTGATAATTTTAACTGCCTCCCTTATTTAATAAAATACTATCAACTTTCGATTTTCAAGTGGCAATACCTATTTTTGATAACGAAAATCTATATACATATTGAAAAAAAATAATTTTAACGTTTACAGTATTTAATTTGAGTAATCCGTTTGCGACTTATTAACGTTTAAATAATCGTTCAATTTACAATTTACCAGAAGTCAAAACAAAATTATATCTCAATTTAACAATACTCTTAACGGTCATAATTGATAATAACTATAATAGAAATAATCGATAAGACTATAATAGAGATAGTTATTATCGATTATTACTGTTAAGGGTATTGTTAAATTGAAATTTAATTTTGTTTTGACTTCTCGTTTTTACTGTTGATAAATTACCCAGTAACAGTAAATTGAACGAATATTTAAACGTTAATAAATCATAAACGGATTATTCAAATTAAATACTGTTAACGTTAAAATTATTTTTTTCAATATGTTTATAGATTTTTGTTATCGAAAATAGGTATTGCTATTTGAAAATCGAAAGTTGATAGTGTTTTATTAAATAAGGGAGGCAATTAAAATTGTCAAAATCATAACACAGTGTAAAATAATAAAACCTAGAATGTTAAAAAAATTTTTTTTTTAAATTCCTAATATTTACCGAGATGTTGACTGATTCACAATAAAAAAGTCACCCTTTATAGAATTATAATAATATGTAAAATATTTTTAAACCCTCTTATTATAGTTCATGACGTTGACGAATTTCGTCATAATAACTTCAAACTCTTTTAAAAAATTGAATCTATGTATTTCAATAATTTTCAAATTGATATAAGAACAATCAATGACGGGTTTTGTATTTATTTATTAACATTTTAACCCAGCATAAAACTTTAAGCAAAAATTATAAAAAAAAAATCCGAAATTTTTTATGGCTAGTTATAGCTTAAAATTAGTCTTAATATTTTGAACATTTATTTGTTTACAGAAAATAATTATTTAGATAATAATGGAATATTTTAACTTTCAATTTTCTACTGTTAATATTTTTTAAATTACAATTTACAATAAAATTGTTTGAAAAGAAATCGTTATTTTACGTGTGAATATCCAATTTCTACAATATTTTAACTTTATATACTTATAAGAATTAATGTAGCTCTACGCTAAATTTTGTATTTTATATCAGTAAGAAAAACATACGAGTATAAGGAATCATGTATACATTTTCAAGCTTCTTGACTGGTCATATACATTTTAATCAACATTTATAAAAAAAAGAGCCAAAATATTTCGAAAATTATATTATGTCTAGAAATTGTAAATATAAATATTTTAAGAATCTCGTGTTATTCGTATTGAATTACACAGAATATAAAAATTGATTTTGTGAAGCCGGTGTTGCGTAAATTATCACGTTTTTACTTAATTTTTATTTTAGATAATTAAGAAAAGTATATGTAAGTTTTTACTTTTGACTTCCAAGGTACTAACTATATTCAATTTTTTATCAGAAACCTGCACTCTCGAGGATGAGATTGATGCGTTAATTTTTACTTTAAAGTATCACATAAAAAAACAACAACACATAATTGTAAAACTAAAATACATTCATCCCTCTGCTCAGAAGCTAAAATAATTAACTTCTTTTTAATTGTGCTAAGTTAATATTTTTCCCCATATCAACTTTAGACTTTTATAGTTGGTTATATCGTTTGCTAACTATTAAATATTAACTTGACTTATTTAACTCAATTTTTTTTTTATTTACTTGTCCATTTTTCTTAAAGAATTGTAACGATAAAGTTAACTCTTTTGCTCGAACGCCGTAACTGTTTGAGAAACTTTTAATACCAGCGCTCGCTGTATTTGTCAATCGATAAATAAAAATGTGAAATTACGTGATCATGGAAACCATACCAAAGCATTATACCTCTCCGCCTGTAAACCAATACATGCTGTATCTCAATATTATAATGGTTTGCTCGAACGATTGTCACCACAAAAGGGGAAATGTCCGTCAAGTTTTAGGTTTTATTTTAAAAGTATCAATTGACATCGGATCAGAAATGTCAAATGATGGGAACACTCATAATAACTAGTTCACCTTCATATTGGATTACCATGCATGCATTTTTCGTCTAGCAATTTACTAATGTCATTATCATAATATATAATATTGAAGAGTGAAGACTTGAAAGAATACAAATTAATATACCCACATGTTATTTAATTATTAGGTACGTGAATATGTAATTTGGAAATTAGGAATTATCATTTATCTGACGTATTCACCTATACAATTATCATGCACAAGCATAATAATAAGTGTTCAAAATGCGCTGTGCTTGTCCCAATGGCGGTGTATCTAATATCGACTTTTTGGTTTAAGGAAAATAGACATTTTTAAATTATAATTACTGATCTTAGTTTTTATTAATTGGTTTTAAATTAAAAACTTAGAAAGTCATACTGTTATAGAATATGTGTCGAGTGTACCTCGTTAATGAGTAAGTCACTGCGATTTCGACAGACGTAAATGACTTCACGGGAATAAGAAAAACTCATTGTCAATTGAATATTTTCAGATAATTTTTTTTTAATTGATACACAACAATATTCTACAGCCTGCATTGAACTCAGATTTTTTATTTTATTTTAAATAATGATATAAAATAATTTGTAAAAAAAGCTTGAAATTGTCTTTTTTTTAAAAGACTTATTTAAAAGTTTGAGATAAAAATATTATAAAACTAAAATCGATGCAGGCTGTAGAATATTTCCCCCCATCAATTGAAAAAAAAATCAAATTTGATTGATTCTACGAATCAAGATCATTATTCCCGTAAAGTGTGTTTTTGAAGACAAAATGGTATTGGCACCGGGCGCCTTAATTATATTATAATATATAAATAAACGCATTCACAAATTAAAAACTACGACAGAAAATACATCATACAAAATAATTATCATAATCATTTATGGGTACATCGTAGTTCGGTTCCAAATGCCGCAATGTGCGCACATTATTTCATTAGCAGCATGCTTGTCGCTCTCTTATCTAACCGTAGTCATATTTTACAGCTTCGCCTATAGTACATAATATTCAGTGTATTATGTTGTCCTAACCTATCAAATATTATTCCAAAAATACAAGCAAAAGAAATCTCTCTACATCTTCTCTCTCACTAAAGGCAGAAGAAAAGAAAACCAAACTGTTCATAAGTCCAAATCAGTTCTCCGTTCTCGCTATGCGCGACGACGTCGACGTGACACGTCTACAATAAAGTCCACAACAGCAATGACAAATTAAAGGTACCGTCTGTTTATATTAAAAATATGGACAATATCTCCACCTTCATCTCTAGCCTTATGACCATACTTGACTCTACAGATTTCATTTGTAAATCCACACCTTCCTATTTTATTATTCTGACACATTTCGTTGAACATTATAATCTGTTATTATCGTATTATATTTAGAAGAGAATGATTACAGGTATCATTCTTATCAGCCAAGTATAAATCGCCAGCTTCGCATAGTTATTCGAAATATCCATCCAACTACTGCATATGAAAACATCATTGCCGGCCTTTCAGAATTGGGACACCATGTCACCAATATTTACAACATAAAGCGTTTTTCGAATAAAACGCCCTTGCCACTTTTCTTTGTTGACATCCAAAAAGCTACCAATAACTCGAATATATACAAGATTGAGTTTCTTTTCAACTCAAAAATTGTTGTTGAAAAACTTTATATCCACTAAAAAGCCCACCACAGTGCTATGCATACGAGACTTACGGACATACTCGGAAATACTGTTTCTATGATCCACGATGTATAAAATGTGGGAAAAACTACTTTCTCATATTCCTTCACCTAGCTACTCGACTCTCCAGCCAGATGTGCTCTATGCAATGGTAGCCATATCGCCAACTACAAAGGTTGCCCTGACTATAAAAAACTTAAACATTTTAACTCTCCAATTAGGCGTGATCCTCCCATTCCTACTCTTTCACCTAAAAACAATACTACTAGAGCTTCTTTTGGTACCAGTCAATAACCAGTCTTATGCTCAAATCATTTCCTCTGGTCAAAATTATACTCAACTTTTTTCAAGTATTGAAACATTATTAGCCTAATTTATCTCCGAATTTTTGAATATCATAAAACCCCTCTTTTCCCTTCTTACTTCACTAATAAATAAGTTCCAATTATAAACAAAGTAAATAACTCTACTCATTGTAATTATGCCATATCACCTTATTATTTATCTTTTACATTACCTAACTATTCATATTCTGTGCTCTTTTTTATTTTGTCTGATAATTATATATATATTTATTTATTTATGTGGACCTTATCTACCTTTGTATGTTCAAACTATTAACTGTATGTAATGCTACGGACCTATATCTTTGTTATGTTATGACTAAAAATTATTATTTTACAGTCGATATTTATAATACTTATTTGTATAATTGTTGAACTATCATAGTTATTACTAGAAGCTAATAATAAAAAAAAAATAAAATAGGTACATCGTACATAATATTATACATCATAATTTATAAGTATTAAAATACTAGATATAGGCCGTTTGTGCTATTAGTATATATTATTTATTAGTACGAGGTCGATAAAACTAAGTAAACTATTTATGAGCAAATTTAAGTCGTATCATATATTATTATTTTAATATATTATAATTGCCTGCATGACGGATAGGCAGAAGTACATTGCTCAACACATATGTAAATTAGTTATTATGCATTTTTAATTCAAGAATAAAAGAACCGGCGTTACACGGTCATGCAACTTATACAATATTATGAGATTTTCAAAGAAATGATTGATTCCGATAAATGATAATTAACCTTTAGACGAAACTAGTAACTACTTACTGTAATAATATTATATAATAGTAACCATGATTTATTTTTAGAAATTCAGAATAAATTTTTCATTGAGTAAACAAAAACATAATTACTAACACCTAACAATATTGTCTTGTTTAACAACACTATCATGGTTCCAAAGATTTCAAATATACAATTAAACAATAATTATCTATCATTACAAAAGATAGCCAATGTTTAGAAAAAGTCATTTTTTGATTGCCTCGGCGTTTCTGTTTGTTTAAGAAAAACTACCTATACGGCAATAGCTAGTATAATATATTAGGTGAAAATAAATTGCAGTTTTAACTGACATTTGCTCGAAATACCAAAATATGTATCTAATATGTACTATAGTTTAGTAGTACTGTACTACTGTAATAGTTTTTACAGTTTAGTACCAATACTGGTTACTGATTAAAGGTTCTCAATTTTGTCGACCAAAGTATATATTTTGATAAGATCAAATTTTGAATTATAGCTTTTTGATCAGCGAATTATTATTTTCTGATGTAATAATAACGTACAACTACGGAGGTAAATGGTAATGTAATTTACTTACGTGCTTATTTGAATTAAACAAAAACTGTTCAAATGATTTACTTGCTGATATAAAAATGGTAATATACTTAATATAATTAATCATCAGTTATCAACCATGACTTTTTCCTATATTTGACCTTATAATTAGATTCTTCTATAATGGATTTAATGGCTAAGATAACTCCTATATAATGATTAGCTACTCTTAGGTAAAAATTAAAACATTATAATATTGTATGGAGCATGAATAATATAACAATATGATTATAATTAGGTAATTTAAATTCGATTCAAAACAATATTTATTATCTAAATTAAGCTTAATAAACATCCTATAATTTAAAATCTGAAATATAGAATGTGTAAGTTATTTTTTTAAATTTCGTAAGTGAAGTATGTTAAATCTGAGTATTTATTTAAATCCCAATAGTAAATATAATGAGATGTATTTCGATTTTTCCATTTTTTCCAACGTTATTAATTATATGTAAATTGTCACGTATAAATTTATAAAAAATGTTCCCCCCTTCCTAGGAAAATTTTTGTTACACACAGATCATACAATGTTTTGCTATTTTAAGGTTAAGAGGAAGTGCTTAGCCATGATTAATAATTACGTTATGCCACAAAATAAACGAAACATTTTTAAATTTTTATTTGAAATAAATTTCGAAAATTGAAAAATATATTTATTGAACTATAAGATTTATTTTAACCGAATAAAGGCCATATATATATAATATTATGTCATAAATATTAAAAGTCGTTGAACTACGTATTGCAAGTTATGCTGATTAGTTTGAAAAATCCCTTAAAAAAAGGAACAATATTTGAGCATTATATTTAACATAACGCTATACTAACGTTTATCTGACATAACATGTAAGTAGTATATATATTATATAAGAATGCTTAAATTAATTTTATACAAAAATTAAGGAATCAAATTTGGAATCAAAAAAGATACTATAATATTTGTTTGAAAAATGGGGTTACGCTTGCAAGAGTATACTATGACTATGATTATATAATCATAATTTATTAATATGAAAATCCAACCTAATCTCTACGAGACCACAGAAAATGTAAATTTACAAGTTTTATAATCATTTGACAGCTTAACGTGTTCTTAATTATAGGCATATTATTTTTTAGACGGTAATTTTGGAACTGGATTTTACGTGTATAAGCTCGATCTCGTATTCTTAGTAAATATAAAAGTATAGAGCTAACTTAGACCTTACTACTTCAGTTAGCACTCATGTGTAGGCTGATACACGGTCGTAAAGATTCTCTAATTAAATATAAAAGTTCTTTCCAGTTTCACACGACCTCAAATTCCTTTTATTGTACTTGTTAATTCTACTAATATATTACGGTTGCATTCATCTCATTGACGACATAATGATGCACCAGGGGAATGAGCTGCACTTCCGTCTATTTTTCTTTTTAAATTATTTTGTTTTTGTGTTTACATTCTCACCTGCCTAGTTAAGTTTATTTCTGCAATTGATTATTATTGTAATAATAAATCACTATGTAATTATTTATTATTTTATGTATCTGTAACTAATATTAGTACAAATTGCACTAAATTGTGTTACACCTATAACCGTTAAATAAATAATAACATAATATTATATATTAGTGTTACTCCTTGTATATTCGTTTTTAAGTAAAATTGGTATTTAACGCATATTATTTTTTTTTTTTTTAAGTATTGAAGTGTAAGCAATCGCCGACAGTTACAGGGATCTATTCAACTATTCAAATATAACCATTCTAATTTTCTTGTGGAAAAAAAAACAATAATATTGTACTGAAAACGTCTACCACAAACTAGAAATACGTATTTGCCAGTATTATAAGTGTTCATTTACCTACATTGGATTTAATGAACGTTTTGCTGAAATCCTGTACATTTATCATACAAGTTTATAGCATAATGTCACATTGTGCATATTATTATGATTACTAGAGGTTGACGATGCAACCTTTTAGGGTTTCGACCAACCAAGTGGCAAGTACAATAATATGTTTCCTATATTTTATCAGTCTCAGAGATGGTTTTGTACGTAAAAGAAAATTACGACATTTTCGGCGGGCCTTCGCGTTAGATAATGGATAGGGATAGAGTTTTAGAGTAACTGCTGTGGAATTATTATTATTATTCGCCCAAGTCAAGAGCATCGTTAACAATTGTGCAGTGCACAGGTACTCACCAGACTCCGATAACGGCTAATATTATTTTCTTTTTCGGGCCGGTAGTTGTTGGCGTTGCTGATGGCCAACAACGGTTTCTCCTCGTCTTTGCGGCCCATGGCAAAGAAGCACTGTCACAAAGTGCACGCCAAATTGGGAACAGGGTTTTTTCCTGTTCTTCGACACGATCCGTCTATTCAACTTTATCGTATACGCGTACAGCAGCTGTATTCTTCGACCGTTTTCAGGCCTGTCGAGCGTGCCGCATTCCGCGCGATGTGAATATACTCGTTAATCTCGTATGCAACAACAACAACAACAACAACAACAATAATAATAATATAATATAATATAATATAATACAAGATACAAGTATGTCAGAGATCACCAACGGTTCATCGTAAACTGATCTTAAGCACGGAACGGGAACGTCCGTCAGCCGGCATCCATCGTGGCGGTCATCGGTTTGGAAGGGGAAGACGAGCTGTTGCCGTTGCGTAACACGTCGAGACGGTAAAAATTCACAAACACGTAAAAGAGATACGACATCGATGTGTATATCCGCAGGCTACGGGCGACCAGCAAACACGTTCATCTCGAATTGTACGTATAGACTCCTATTTCGCTATATGGGTACCTATAGTACTAATCTTTGGAAAATTGCCATCAAATTCTTTTCTGTTCAATACGGTCTACCATCCCAAAGTTCTATATAATTTCAATTATTATAAACACGTTAATAATAGTATAAAATATATAAAGTAAACATTACGTACAATGCTGATTACAACAGTTATAAGTTAAAATTTATAACATAATACCTATAGGAGCTTATAAATTATTTTACCATTGAAATATTTACCTTGCAAATATTAAATAATTTATTTTTGTTATTCCTTTTTGACTTTCTAACGTAAGATGATGTCCATGTGTTGGCTTTGAGATGATCATCAAATGCTTGTTTTATCATTTTATAGGTATACATGATAACATTTTAAAAATATTTTAACTCTTTTTGAGCTATTTTATAAACATTAGAAATTTTCAATTTTTTTTAGTATTTTTTATATAAATATCGATACATTATATAATAAATATAAATATTTCGGCTGGGTCAAAAATTCTTAAAATTGAATACAAAGTTTATTATAAGTAGTTCATACTTCATACTGTAAATAAAAAATCTAAAAAATAAATGAACACAGTTTTATTTTATAGATATTTTAAGTTTAAATTTGAACGAAATTTGGTATTTAAATGAAGAATAACAGTTATACTTATTTTGTTGTAATTTAAAAAGATTATTTACTGGTACTTGAAATTTTTAAAGTACACGCTTTTATATTTTATTCTCATAATTCACACAATTGCAATATTTTACTGCAATTTAACTTATTGCTTTACTTTTAGTAAAACAAGTTACATTTATAGCAATAATATCATAAAACATACTTAGTAATTTAAGTTGACAGAACGTCTGCTTCGAATCGTTGTTCGAATTCAAATTCAACGCACCCATTACAGTGACTTTTTGAGCCGTACTCACTCGCCTACCCTTTTTACTATTAAAAAGAGAAAGGTATTAGAAGTTAGAAAGATATTTATAAAAAAAAAATTTTACAATTTTAAAATGATCATTTAATTTACTTTAAAATTTAAGTATTGAAAAAATTTTACAAGGTGCCGTAGATAATATTCTAATCTTTAAATTTGATAGTATCAATTTGCTTTAATATTAAAAAAACTGATTAAATTGGATTATTTTTAACGTAAAGTTTGTGATGTTATGCGTTTAATAAAGCAGAGTCAATGTAATATAGTTATGACGTCCTGATATAAGATTTAGGAATGTTACTTGTAATAAGTACAAATAGTATTACAAAGTAATTTCAACGAGTAGGTACATCTTGCTAAAAATAAATTATTAACCAAAATATTTATAAGCCAAATAATTGATAATTCCATTATTACCACCGCACGTGAACACAAATTAATGTTTTATTATACACGTTTATTGTTAATATGTACCAATAACTAATTGTTATTTTAGAGACTTTAAATTTTAAAATTTTAACAATGTAATCGAATAAATACATAATCATAATTAATTTAGAACTTAAATGTAGTAAAAGGCACTGTATCGATGTTGATGCGGAACGAATGATATGTAGACTATTGATTGATTGATATGATTATCTACAACCTACCCACATAAATCCACAATTATTAAGTTACTCGAATAAAAAATAATAACTTAGATCGCTGTATGTACATATTGAATACATTATTTATCGTATCTAATGGTAATATATTATGTTTCACGACCATTTATGTCTTATATAAATGCCGACGCAGTAAACAACGATATAATTTTTTTTCTTCAATGTTAGTGTCGATCATAGGCAAATCGTCATCTGTTAAAATGAAAAAATAAAAATTACAGATGCATTTGAACTTTTCAAAATGAGGGTTCCAACATTGATAGCAGTCTCCCTCCTTCCCTGTAATTCTATGTCGATGTTTTTTGTTGTAACGTACGATTATAAATATTATTAAAAATAAAGGTTTACCAAATTTATTTATTGTATAAAAAAATTAAAAAATGAGAATACAAGATTGTAAATATTCCTTTATTTTAATTTTAAATAAAGGTGTTCACCGTGTGCACCGTGAACACCGTTCTTCTTGGGCTCACGTATACATAATAATATATCTAGGTACTCATAATTTCGCGTATATAAAGCTTACAGCTCGGTGCTTTCTTTGGTATAGATTTTTTATACATTAAAATATGCACATTCAATATTTTAGCTGGTCTACCACTACGTATAAATACAAAATAATGCGTTTGTGTTCTATATATATGCATATATACATATTAAGTAACTGGAAAACCTGACTTCGCCTGAGGAAAAAAGTGTAGGTACAAACATAAAATACAGCACTATATCAGTGTATTTCGGTTTTATAGTGTGCCTACCTTAAACCGAGATGGATAATCTGCTTTTGATGGATTGGATATACCTATTGGTAATTTGGTATACTTTCAAACGTGGTTCGAATTACTCTCTAAACATTTCTGATATCTCTAAGAACAATCTTTGAAACTTTTATCATAATTGGTATAGTAGTTTTTGAATTTATTAGCTACAAACTTAGGGACATCGCTTTTTGTTGTACAATATTTAAATAATAAACAATTAATTAAATATTATTTTCTTTTATTTAAAAAAATCCACAGGGTTAAATCATCTGTTAAATGTCTATTTACTATAAATAAAATGTCTATAATATAAAAAATTATTTATATTTAATTGGTAATGCCGTAATAATTGGGATACGGGATATAATATTTAGATTTTTCGCTAAAATTATAATAATTTGAAAAATATTTTTACAAAACCAATATACGAGTAAATGAAAAAAATGTTGATATAGAAATATAAAACTACATTAATTATTTTGTTTTATGTTATGTTTTGTTTAATGGTAGGTATTTTATATATTTCATTTTGCGTTATATTTTGTTTAATATAGGATATTATAGGATAATATATATTGTATACTATTTTGTTATTATAAGCCATCAGGTATGTTTTGTTTTGCGGTATTTAATTTTTTTCGTTTATCATTTTCTATTCTAATTACATTTAAAATTTACAATCGTTTTTTTTTCAAGTCTTTCATAATATCAATCTTTATGTCTACTATGTTAAAAATGCATTCATTGATAAAACTATCCGAGCTAGTTGTAGAGTACGGAGCTATAAAGAGGTATCTGTAAATCTTAAGGCGAAATTTATATGCTAATTACTAATGTGGGACAAATCTCAATGATAGATAACACCTCATTTTATAGGCATTATTTATTTCAATATAGAAATCGATTTTTTTTAACAAGTGACACGCACGAAACACGCAGTAGCCAGTAAGTACCTACCGCAGTATGTCAATATAATATATTTATTTATTTATTATTTATTAACGGGCTGAGCCATATACAACAGTTTAAAACATAATGCAATATATAATTTAAATAATTAATACAAATACCACAAATAAGTTTATATAAGATAATAATTCCAGTAATAATACAAGTATAATAATAATAGTACATATAAATATATAGTAACACCCAATTATAATTTTATAATTTTTGATAAATGGTGCTCTCATTGGCCAACCGTATCATACGATCTAATGAATTATTTCTGCCATAATTGGTAGTGTGCGCAGGAACTACGAAAGGAATGTGGTATCTAGTAGTGTGAGAAGGAACTTTGAAATTGACTAACGAAAGAAGTGAGGGAGCATCAATATGTCCATTCACCAGTTTTTTTCAATAACTACGTTAGCTTTAATTCGCCTGTTTGCCAATAAGTTGAGACTGAGTTCCTGCATAACTATGGAATAGTCATGGGGAGGATGATTTATTTTTAATACAAAAGATGCGCAAGATAAGAACTGTCTCTGAACGCGTTCTTATTGAGAGGAGTCAGTTACCGTATAAGGGTCTCATATAAGACAAATGCATACTCTAATAGAGAACGGACCAGAGAGCAATATATAGTTTTCAATGAAGACGATAGATTGAACTCCTTCGATATTCGAAATACGAACCTAAGTGCCTTTAAAGCATTGCACATAGCATTTCAGTATGGGAGTGAAAATTGAAATCTGAATTTAAAATAATACCTAAGTTTTTCTTACAACCCACAGAAGTTACACTTGACCCGTTGTTAGAGTAAGTATAATTAATACTATATTAGTATAAATTATAAACATAGATTAAAATATCAATGTATATAATTTTAATTATAAAATTTTATATTATAAAATTTTATAAAATGGCTATCATAATAATATATTTCTTACATATTAAACATGTGTCAAGAAAGTGTAATAAAAAAAAATTTAAAAAAACACATAGCCAATTCAACTATAATATAGTCATAAATTAATATTATTATTTATATAAATTCAGGACACTCAAATAATTTACTTAGAAAAATATAATACACTTTTATTTTTATTTATAATTCGGTCTTGTTAAGTATTTGAAATGTCTTTTAAACACTGTCGTGGATAAATTTGTATTTGAAAATCAAATAATTTTATTTAAATACTTATTATCATTTTTGTTTCAATAAATGGACAATATTTTGTTTTTTTAGTTAGAAGTAAAATCATTTAAAATTTTATAATTTTATATATTTGACAAATTCTTTTAAAATAAACGTGAAAAGGACACACAATTCACTATTGTTAATTATTTTTGTCGTAGTCTTTATTGGTATTAGTGACGTGAATTTAAAACTACAAATTAAGGGTTACAGGATATGAGTTTTGTGTACATTACATAGGTGCATGTGTCGTTTAATATATAGGTAAATTATTTTAAGGAAAAAATATAAAAATTAATTAATGAAAATAAAATACTCGGGCACAACAATAGATGGCATTCTATGAATTTTTCAGCTACTTAGTAAGTTTTTTTTCTTTTATTTATCTTAAAAAAAATCAAAATATCAAAGCAAAAAAAAATAAATAAGTCCATACTTAGTTCTGTAACCAGCAATCAAAACCAAACCATAATAGATTTTATAAATTCAAATCTTCACCTTGCAAATGGTAAATTGCCAGATTAGTCGATCGATTCCTAAAAACAACGGTACACAATTTAACGATGAGCTTATCGTTTCATAGCTGTCAAAATCAACCCGTTCTCGAATGAAAGCTACTCGACAATTTTTAGAATTACCGCATAGTACCAACACCACAATTCTATTATAATCACTCATACATACGATAAATTTCGTCGTAAGAATAGTTCCAAAATAACTATAAACAAACGTTTGTTCCCTATACAAACAATATACGTACGAAAGAAAGTCAATCGTCGGATGCTAAAGTTCGTATGATAAGTGTCCGTATATGAAAGATGTTACCAAATTGAAATTTCATACGAAAAATGTCT
>JACXSJ010002972.1:0-12653 GCA_014851325.1 Pentalonia nigronervosa
ATATTATTTAATAAAACAGTTAGTTATTTCTTTTACATAAGTTATTTTTTTTTATTTTACTGTTTATTTTTGTATTTGTAGTAATGTTGAAATACTCTGCAATACATCAATAAATTGTAGTTTATTTGTTCATATTTATATTGATATATAATTAGCTGCAACACACTGAACACTGAATGGTTTTTATTTTTAAAATTTAATTTTTTTGTTTTTACAAACAAATACAAGGTTATATTTAAGCAAATAGAAAGTTATTAATAATTATTTTCTTTAAATAATCTAGGGCTTGAGCCCCTTCAACTAAATTTATCAAGCTCCGCCTATGAATACAACATAATCATTTATCGTAATTTAAAATTTTTAATATATTTTAACGAGCCGATATTATGTTATAAAAACGATTATAGACTAATGTATATCACCGTGGTGGCGTTGTGTATAGACTAAAAATTGTGATAGACCAGATAACAATAATAACTTTTCTTTATCGACTAATCTATATTTATAAACTGGTAAACATGTAAAATTATAACCTTCTATTAATACAAACTAAACCAGTGGTGATTACGAATAACAAGTAATTGTAATACAATCAACTGAAATTATTACGCATGAAAATAAAAATTTAAAAATGAAAACAAATGATAAAGTATGTTTATTTTATTATCCCAATACGGAAAAAGAATATAATTTATATTGTGAGTAAATGTTTACAAAACGGGACATTTCAGTGTCCCGACAAGAGTTCAACGGGACACTTAGTTAAAAAAAAGGGACATTGCCGTATTATACGGGACGTCTGGCAACCCTACCTTTTAACCCGGCACTGAAAATAAACAAATATTTGGCACGGGCGACGCCGGGCGGAATAGCTATAGTTGTTAATACAATGCATTCAACAGTTTATGGCCCGTGTAAATCGATCGTCAGACGGCGGCCGGCTAGTGGCTACCCGGCTTCCGAACAGTGAACAACCCCAACCTGCAGGACACAACGGGCCCGCTCAGCGAGGAGCATGCTTGTTGTTACCAGTTGTCTCTCTCCACTCCAACGGCCATGTCAGCCGCCACAAGTATAAATCGTTATTATTATAAATACGACGACTGCTGTGCATTGCGCAACCCGACTGATGATATTATTATTATTATTATTATTATTGTGATTTGTTATACGGGACGTACCTTATAATACAGACTACTGCCACCCCGTATCAATCACGATCCGCTACCAACCACTCACCACTCGACCGACGTGGTATTTACTTTAAACCGCGGTATTAGAAGATTGGGCATACCTGTTGTTGCTACTGTTGGCTCATCGGGTGGTAAACTGGTAACGTAATGATAAGTCGCACAGCGATAAGGACGATTTGAAAATATCACTGAATATTATGTAACATGAACGTATTATAGTCATAAAATATAACGTACCTATAATATTATAAATTTAAATATTAAATAATAATATTATACATATAACATTAATACATTAATACATTCAACATAGTATTATATTTGATAATGTGAGTATTTTTAAATTATAACATTTTACAGACTCCTAACTCGCATTAAAATTTAAATATCATAAAATAAATGATGTAAGAACACAGTTAATTTTCTTAACTTAAAGTTTGATTACAGGTCGATTTACAATAATATTAAAGCTAACAGCATAAGAATGGTTCTGTTGAACGCAAATTTGCTATGTTGTGTGTCGATCAGAGGGAAACAACGAATAATACAAGGTTTTCTTAAATATTAGTCCTGACAAGAATCAAGACTTCAACTTCAGGAAATTTATGCTGAAAACTTGCTCAGTTTACGATTACAAAAATCACGCATAAGCGGGCTTTGATATACATTTTTTTCAGGTAATAAAAATGTTTAATCATATTTTTAATATATATCTTAATATTTCCGCTTTGACCAATAATCTCTAGTCATAGCTCATAAACTTTATGCAGTTTTTTATTGCTCATATTTTGTGGTGGTTTTAAAAAAAGTTTAGTGGATAGGTACTGGATTACTAAGAAGTTTATGTATTGCATTGAAGATCAATAAATTTATTTAAATTACTTTTATTAGTTAATTTTACAGATATTTTTGAAATTTTAAAAAGGGTTTTATATTTTGTTTTTATAACTGTTATTTATGCCATAAAATATGTTTGAAAATTTAAATTTTTGGTTGATTTTTTGCTTTAATAACCATAAATTGAATTTAATGTCTTTAACTTGTGAACAATATTTCAAAATGCGTCTACCAGGAGTATATCAGGCATGTCAAACTCAAAGTATTAACGGGGCCAAATGTATTAAATAGTTTACATAAAAATTTATCAAAAAAAATATATTTTATACAAATTTTAAATTTTATAATTTATAGTTTTTATAATTATAAAATTATTGATAATGGTTAATCAGAAAATGAGACATAAAAGCATTATAATGTATACCTCTGTAATGTAGTCGTGACACAAAATTAAAATTGTATGATTTTTTTTGATAATTTCATTTTTACTATAATTTTTCATTAATATCAGTAGTTCACGGGCCATAATAGAAAAATACTATGGGCCGTATATTTGACATGCACTGTCTACACTATATTGCTAAATCAAAATATAAAAAAGTTAGAATACGTTATATGTTATCTAAATTGATATTATTTATTAATAAATAAATAAAATAACCACGGTAAATACTCTCAATTTTCAATTTTATTTTATACCTATTATATTATGTATTGTAATTTTATATTGTAATTTAATATATAAGAACCTAACATAATAATTAGATAATTATAATTTATTGTTTCATTAATTAATTTATTTTATTTATTAACATTTTTGTACTTGTATTCACATAATTATATTTCAATTCCGTCTACTGACTACTTAGTATATCCAATCAAAATAAATAACTTATAAGTTACAAATGTGAATAATCATTATTAATTGCATTAAATAAGTAGAAATGTAGGATAATGATTTGTGTATGAACTTGCAACATTTTTCATAAGACGAGAATATTTAAATTATTTACTAATACTTCATCATTTTTAAATAATTAAATACCAAATTATTTTCATGGATATCTTGTCTGTTTCACAAATTATAGATATAAAAATTTGTTTCTCATAAAACTTGTGAATTATTTTTGACAAACTTATAGTATTTGAATAAATTTTAAATGTATTTTTAAATATTTGGGGGGAAAATAGTTGAAATACTTAGATTATTTGTAATAAAAATACATTTATTACTTATTAATAATAACAATAATAGGAAAATAAGTAAATAAGTAGTATAAATTCAAATAATATTTTCTGTAAATTCAATAAAATAAAGAATAATATAATTTATTATATAAACATTATTATGTAATTAAAATATTTAATATAACAAAATTAAAAATATTTTATTACATTTTTTTTTTTTGCAGGTACCTACTTCAGAGGCATTATTGTTTTTGGTGGTTATAGCAGACGTGAAATAACCGAGTGCAGCTGATTACACTACTTTCAATGTAAAACACTTTTAGTACCATATTTAGTATAATATAGATAATATCTGAGTTTATAAAACATAAATTTATTTTTATCATAATATATAGTAGGTATGTTAATTAATTGATATGTCAGAAGTTCTAATTTAAAATATTACATAGATATTCTAGTACAGTTTTTTTATATAATGTATGACTCACTATTTAATAAAATAGCTATTTTATAGACAAATTTATTAATAATTGAAGAAAAATATTATTTTTAAATCAATTGATTTTTTAATGAATATAAGTAACTTACATTTTTAAAAAACCAGCATAATATAGTATAATTTGTAAAATTGAATTGTTTTTATACTTTGATAACTAATGCTAATCCAATAGGTAATGAAGAACACATTACTCATTGAAATTGTATGTAACATTTTTATTTGTTTTATAATATTGTTTAATATGTCTACCATGAACTGCTAAGCACAAGTCGATTTTATAGGCCAATGATATTTGTAATAAAATGAATGTGTCCCTAGGAATATTTTGCACATTTTTAATTTTAGCTCTAATTTTATTACAAACATCTCGGACATAGGTGTGCACTAATTATTATCGGCCCTCTAGTCAACCAATTTATAAATAAACGATATTGGAAATAGAATGTTTGTATATTATAGTTATTTTATTAGATAATTTTATACATTTTTTGCTTTATTTATAAGATTCTTATCAATATTTATGTAGGTTAGTCTATAAAGGTGTGATTCCATCATTAAATCTACTTGTGTATGTGGCTAGACTACGCTGGATAAACGTGATAAATCAATCTTTAAAGTTCAAATGTTTTAAGTCCATTATTTAAAAAAAATGCTGAACAATACAAATTATAATTGACAAATGTTCTTTAATTTCTTAGACAATATAATATCTCTATATAGTTATAAATATATATTTTTTATATAATTATCAAATAACAAACAATATTCTTTTCAGTTTATGGTAGATCATTCAGTCAACCCAAAGCCATGAGTACAAAAACTAACAAAATGTGGAACATTTATGACAATTTTGGTAATAACTTTTAAATAAAATATAACAGTTTAAGAAATTTTAAATTAACAACAAATAATAATTATTTATTACATTTTTAATTTTAGTCAATAGTAAACAGCAACCTGAAGCAACTTCTTGTAGTTTCATTTTCAAATCTTCAATTAATTCAACAATAAATCATCTTTAATATTATCCATGATGACAATCTTAGCGGTAAATTTAATTGACTTTTGTTGGATATTTAAAAACAAAAATTGTTTTCATTCATTTATTATTTTAAATTTTAGTGCCCAACCTAGTCAATGAGAAGAACATACATAATGAATTACTTCAACTTTTAAATGTTAAGGACAAAACAAGTAAATAAATACTTTTATTGTATGGAGCTTTGTGCTTTTTATTAGAATAATAGCTCCCAGCTCTAGCATGGTACTCGCTCTTTACTCTAGCCTCCATTTATTTAGTTGCCTATGCACTTGCCTATCAAGGAATCCACAAGCATGATTCTTATGCTTAAAATGAATAATGATTAATTTCATGTATCGCCTTATGCTTTATATAACTTACTGACAATAATTTAAATTGAACTTGGGTACTGGTTTTTAAATAAATTATCACAGTATTTAATTTTTGTATCATTAAAGATCCTTTAAGTCAATTAGAAAAATCAAAAAAGTCATATTAAGTCATTTCTATTACTTGAAACTGCAGGTTTACCTTTTCTAATCCCCTAACAAGTTGATACCAGTCATGGGGATGCTGTATAAGAGTATTTGATTTTTTTTTAGATTTTTCAATCATTGAGTGATCTATGTCACATTCTTTGTGTAGATGGTTAGCAACTAAAAATGTATGATTAGTAATTTTTATGTTGAGTAGTTCTTGAATGCATTTATGAACATTGCTGAAACATAGGTTTTTTTGTTTTGACCACCACATGCATCAGAATAATATGTTATTTCGGATTTATTTGATAGAATATTGTGTTTTAAATAGTAAAAAAGGCAAAAGCCCTCTTATTTGCTCTTCTTCCTACTATTCCCTCATGTCGCATATTGTAAAACGTAAAAACAAAGAGGAAGAAAAATATGAAGGATCTGTACATTTATAAGTACTGGAGAATAATACAAGATATAAATATTAAAATTGCGCTATTACCTTCCTCCAGATGTTCGGCTTTCAAGGTCATGTATTCAAGAATTTGATCAAATACACCGTATAATACAATTTTATGTAAAGTATATGTAAATCTATTATGTATAGAATATTTTAATGTCTTACCTTGTTCACAGCTGCCTATGGATTATACTGTAGTAGGATAAGGTAACACAAAGTAACTACTCAAAATACGTAAATCAAAAAAATAAAAAAAACACACTGATTATTGCTCGTTAAGAAGAAATCCAGTTGTCACTCCCAGAATTCAGTATTAGGAAGTTGTTGCTAAGATGACTGTGGTGCGCATGCACTGACTAATGGACGATATGTATGTATTGATCTGAGAGAGTTAGACGGCTTTATTAAAAGCTCTTGTGCTTCCTAGAAACAGGTTTCTCTTTGGCAGCACAGACTTTTTATGATGGTCCTTTTTCTCCAGTGGCATATAAGAAAGCCACAAGTGTAACATTTTACTGTTATAAATACATGTCTATTTTTTAATTGATGATTGGTCTCTATTGACCGTGATAAAGGTTTTATTGAGGGTGTCTGATTTCTACTCACAACAGTCTGGCCATTATGTATTAATCTGATACAATTAAGTTTATTTATTATAATGATGTGTGTGCATTTCATTACAATATAATTACAAATTGTCTAGTACAATTGTCATGTACAGTTAAGTTAAACGTCTACAACTACCTTTTATAAAATATAACTGATGATTATAAAAAAAGCATTGGAGAGACATTGCTGTAAGTCAAATGAATAACATTTTTTGGTGGAATCACATTTATCAATTTCCTTATCATTGACTTTAGTTGAGTGTGCAAGATCAGCAACAGACTGATGTATATTGGGATCATTTTTTGACGTCAACAAGCTCTCGTCATCTTTTGTTTTTTCTGCAATTTTAATTTTTATCTATAGTACATCACATTTATGACATGTATCAACATTTGGTTTTTTTAAAAGCAAGTTTTAATTTGTGAAACTTTCTTTCATAAATCATTGGAGATATAGAACCATCAATTATTTCCTTATAGAGTCCATATATTTTTTGTAAATTTAAGTTACTAGGTAAATATTTTTTATCATTTAATTTTCTTATATAATGATTTGCATAGAATGGAATAAATTTATATAATCAATAACTTTAGTTAATTTATCATCTGATGTGTTGTTTTTGTGTGATTGTGAATCTCTTTTATCCAGATTTACAATTATAGAAATATTAAGTTCTTTATTTTTAGAAACAGACCTAATGAAACCTTCTTTTTTATCTAATGTTTTTGAAAAGCAATCTTTACAGACTGAATGTTGTTGTCCATTTGTTTAAAAATAAAATAATTTAATGTAAAATTGTTAATTGCTGACACTTTCCACTGGAGAATTGTTTAAAGTCGGTACTTTGTTACTATTATAATTAAAAGAAATCAATAGCAAATCTTTACTTGAAAAAATATCACCATTAATTTTGGTTGAATTAGTTTAGTCTATCATAATATAAATATAATAAATATTTTTATCGATACATAATAATATCATTTCAGTATAGTTATGATTCATGATATAATATTAATTTGAAATTCATGACTAAAATATTAAACTTATTAGAAACAGTTGAATAGTCGTTTGTTGTGTAGATTTTAAGATGTACTTTTTGGTCCAGAAAGTTTAGTTTGATTATCTATTTAAGTATTTAACAGTGAGTTTTCATTAAAAGTACATTAATGGTTAACAACTTTTTAATATTAAATTAATGCTTATGTTCATTATCATTAAATTTATAAAATGTATTAATATAAAAAAAAATACTTGGTGGTTTGGAATTTGGTTTTTGGTCATTGTAATTGGAGACTAAGTTAATGCGTTTTTTGACTCTAGTCTTCATAATAAAACACAATTTATGAGATAACTATTATCTATAGAACTTAAGAGTATTACACTAAAAAAAATCTACGTTTATTATGAATTTTTTAACATATTGAGCTAAAAATGATTATTTTTTACTTTAGTTGTTTGTACCAAGTATCAAATGGAATTATTGTTTGGTATTTTAATTTTTAAATTTTATGAACCTGTGATTGGAGATAGCCAATAAGTACTAGTATCTAAACTGTAGTAAATTTCCTATAGCTATTTATTGTATACTTTTATAGTAGTCTAGATATATGTGGTCCAATCAGACAATTGTTATAACATGGAACATTATGATATAACACATGAGTATGATAGTAAACGCCAACAAAAAACACTCTGTTTAAAAAACTGCTAAGAAAAAAAAACAAAAATAATTACTATAAAATGTGTGGTATAAGGTAAACTCTAAATAAATGGTTTAATGTATTAAAGATATCCAATAGTAATTAATTCAAATTTAATAGAAATTAAATTTGCCGGAAATAATTTAACAGGATTTGAATTATTAATACATATTACATATGATAGATACTCTATAGACTATAGATTGTTATGCCCAATTTTCTGGAAGCAAATATATTTACTTAACAGGGTTTGCATTATTTATTACATACTACATAACAGTGGCATGTAGAACATTTTTGTGTGTGAGGCCCAATGCATTTGTATTACTACTATCACTACCACTGTCCACTATTAGTAATTACAACCATAATTATGGTACCCTTATATCAGTGATGTACTCAGGATCTTAGTAAACTTTATCACCTGTATTGCAAGTATCCAAATATTAAATTTAAAACCTCTCCCTTTGCTCACTTTCCTAAAGTTTCTATACAAACGACATTTTATTTTATAAACTTACTTAAAAACAGTTGGCAGTATGTCAGAACATTATTTCTTTTTCTCTTTGACCTACACACAATATGGCAAAATTTATGTTTAGCAAAACCAAACCTGTGTTGTTACTTTTAATACTAGAGAGAAGTCTCTAATTATCAAACTTTAAGTTAAGAACATTACCTATGCTGTTACATTAACTATTTGACGATATTTTATTTTTTATGTAAGTTATGAGTTATGAAATATTATAATTTAAAATTGCTTACAAATTGTATAAAATTAAAATATCATAAAAAAGTTTGTGTAGCATCACATATAATGTTCTTAAAGTTTGGTAATAGGTAATATAGCCCTTCTGGGACTACCTCAGCCTCATTTTTTGAAATTTTTGGTTTTGAAAAAGAAACAACCAAAATAATTCATAGTTGGTCGTAACAATTAACAAGCTGTGATAGTTTTCTAATGTATTTAAAGTTCTATCCAATTTTATAACTATAATGATTACCAGCTTCTTCTGCTAGCTGTCATTTTCAAAATTGTAAAAAATTGTAAAAACATTACTATGGGAAACTAGATTTTATGACTTTATGCATAAGATTTTCGTGGAGCAATACTTTGTAACTAAATGATAGTGTAATTGTGTTGTTTATGTATATACTATGTAGTACATAGTGCATTAGTGTTTAACTATACAACTTTAGGCTGAATCTTCTGGCCAAGTTAACTAAATTTAGATAAATTTCAGTTTAAATATTTCATATAATAAATAAATATAAATTATTAATTTATATTAAATATGGATTAATTACTATTGATATTGAATATATTTTACACATTAGACCATTTACCTACTTAGATACTACCTTATATCATACATTTTAAAGCAATTATTTTTATGTTTTTTATACAGGGAGTTTACAAAGTGTCTTTGTTGGGATATCATTAGTTTTTTTAAAAATTATATTTAAATATTATTTTATTATATTATTATGTATATTTTTATTGTTTTTTTTTTTTTTTTTTTTTTGTTCTATTTCTATAATGTAAGCATCTTTGCTACCACGAGGCCAGCGCTTAAAATGGATAAATGTATAAATGTATACATCTTACCTATTGATTTTGATATTTTACTATAGAAGTATAATGGGTTTCTGGTATAGATTGGTAGTAACTTTAAAGTAAGTATACATTCTTGCTCACCGTGAGTAATACATTTTGTACGAGTGGGCGACAACGAATGGCTGTGCGCGCGGGTGTGTGTGTGTGTGTGTAATAGTGGGAGTTGGGACAGTGGCGTTATTTGAGGGAGGACAAAGTAGGCATTTGCCCCTGTCTGATTGTAAAAAATCAGTCCAATTGTTGGGCTGGTTGTTAGTGAAATAACATGGTTTTAATTTTTATAATTTTGAGGAAATATAATATTGTGTAAGTTCTATAATACTTTTGACACAATAATAATAATAATAATAATAATTAATATTTCTAATTTTTTACCTAAAATATATAGTTGCGGATACTATATTCTAAAAACAAAATTATTATTTTTTAAATTTATCTATGATTTCGAAAAATTTTCTATAACTGCAGAAGGTACCTATTTAAAGTTTTTAAATAAGGTTTTTCAAAAAGGTTTATCAGTCGTGTTTCATGGTTTAATTTATAAAGTTCGACATCTTTAGAGAAATATAAAATTACGTCATTGAGGTAGTGACAATAATTATTTAGTTCCTCCGTGTATTTTGGTACCTATTGAATGACATAAGTTTTAAAGTTTTTTTCGGAAATCTATTTATTTCGTTTTATTAAGAACAATGTTACAATTAGAATTTGTCGATTCGGCTGGGTTTCGACCGTAGTGTGTATAGAAATAGTTATATTCCTAATAAAACTTTAAAAGTATCTAAGTAACATTTTCTTTATCTTAAAAACAACTGTAATATAACTAGTAATTTTTTTCTTTAAAATTAATTATAAAATACCTAAATATAGTAAGTAGTATAATAAATTAGGTTAAATTAAATAAAGGCTATATAATTCTACAATTTTGACTTATAAGTACCTACTATTTTTTTAATACACTATTGTCTATTATCCTATTTTATATTCTTATTTTTATTTCATATGGTTTTCAAAAATTTTAATAATATTATATACAATTACATAGATATATTAAATATGGTCAATGAAAAACAATGTTTAATGTACTTACCTATTATTATTGAAAGATATGATTATATTGAGAATATATAATGTTAAAAAGAGTGTTACTTATTACTAATTGATAAAATATAATATAAATAATTCTGATAATTCATAGAACAGTTAAAAATTTGGAATATTTAAATGTTTAAATGTCACAATTGTTTCTAATGTTTAATGTTTGGCGATAAGGGGCTTTTTTTCCTATGCCTGAAGCCTGAAGTTTTTTTTACCATATTTTTATTTCAGGGTTTTTTACCGGGGCTTTTTTTCTAGATTAAAATAAAGAACACCAAAATATTTACTCTGTTTAAATAGGAATGTTCGATTTACAGTATAATATACACGGTTGTGTTTCTACAATTTTTTTTTTTACTTCGCGACACTACCGTATCGCTGGATACATACGTATATTATATTATTTACTTTTATTTATTACAATAAATTAATTAACCACACAAAAAATGTAGTGTGTTTATAATTTTTGAAGTGCGCGTTAAATTCTAGAAAAATTATTTACATGGATAAATGCTATGGTCTTATTAAGGTTATTCCAAATAAGATTCGGGAAATAGTTAAGCGATGAATCATATCCAATAGACGTTATCGATAGATCTAGCCGGTGCACCGATCGTCTGCAACTACTCGACGCGTTTAAGTCCCTCGTCTCGCATACCGATTTACGACAACTAAAATAGTATTTAAGTCAATAATATTTATACATTAAAGACTAAAATGATTGTCTTCGTGCTTTAATAATAATATAAAATTATGTCTATGCATTCGGTCTTTGTAAGTACCAACACGTTCCTACCAACAAACTACAATGTAATATTTTCGAACACTATACGCAATGGCCAGATAGTCAGATAGTCTCCTAGTTTTAGGTGTAACCCCCCGAATATATTAACAGTATTATACGATCGTTGTGGACAGGTCTAGGTAACCAGACCGCTGACGATTCAAAGACCTACATAACATGTATATAGGTATTGCACACCAGTAGAAGAACAACACAACTTAAATATTACAAATTACAATTACCTATATTATATCTACATGCTACAAATAAAAATCCCATAATAGCTAAAAATAAAATTCTTATTCCACATACTTGGTATTATTACTATATTACAGTTTTAGATTTATAAACTCATTAAAATATATTTTTATATGTTATATCATATTAGATTTTTTCTGTACTTTGCATTATATAATAACAATATATTATATCATGAATCATATACGTGATTTCGTACGACATAGGTAACTATATAAATGTTACTATCGATAAGTCGACACGTGAAGCGATTAATATTCGTGATCGATATAAACAGCTGATGTACCAATCTGCAGAGCAACTGCAGTGAATAATAATTAGATAGTGTATTTGAAATATTTAAAAAGTCCATGTGGAGGTATTTTATTATTTGTGCCTATACTCATTAAGGTCGGTTTGTTTGTCGGAAGATATTATACACAACTTTTGATTGTGTAAACCATGAAGTATATTATAAGGCGTCAAAGATAATTTTGTGTTCGCGTACAGATGGCGTTTTGATTCCGTATCGCTAAGTCGTTCACCCGCTGTAGTGCGTAAAAGTTTTATACTGTTCGGCTGCAGTGTGAGGGATGCTTGCCGATGTAATCGTCATTCATTGCGCGAGACGCGCGGCTACTGTCATTTTCTTCCAGTTAGTCTGAACAACATACATCCCTTCAAAGCTCCTCGGCTGGTGCAGTGCACATTCCGGCACATGGAATTTCATAACCGCGCATCATTACGTGAGTATACACGTTCGTTATAGAATTTGTATTATTATTATTTTATTATATTGCTGAATATACAGCCATTGGTTTTGATTTTTGCTCTTCGTCAATTTTAGACGACATCCGAAATTTGTATTTTTCATCAGCGTTGTCATGTTTACAATATTTTTCAAACACGAAAAACATGAACTAGAATATTTTTACAAGA
>JACXSJ010002972.1:12753-33035 GCA_014851325.1 Pentalonia nigronervosa
AATACAATTAAATTATAATAAATTGGATGTGGTTTATAATTTTTTTTTTTTTTTTTGGGGGGGGGGGAGAAAAAAGAAAATTAGGAATAGTACTTTTTAAAATAATCAAGAAAAAAAATTAAAAACATTTAAAAAAAATTATAATAACTGTTTGGTTAACACTGATTACCAAAAAGTTAACCTTTTTCGGCTCAGAATAGTTTTTCATCGTATACAATGATTTTGTATTGAATTTATGCATTGAAATTAAAATTCAAAACATTGATTAGAGTGACCTACTTAATGACGACACACACGACACTTATTGTACAACAGAGTGGTTACCTACTCTTAACAAATATATTTTGTTTATTATTTCATATAATATCAGCAGTATTTTCTTTGTTTACGTATGAATTGGGACTATTGTTTTTTTAAACTCAAATTGATTTTGTTTGAACTTTATTATTTACATTAAACATTTTTTATTATTCAAATAACATAAAAAATTGTCTGTATGTCTGCATTGAATAAAATGAAGGCTACATTTTTTGTACTTATGAATGCTACATTGTTAAATTTATCTAATATTTTATGTTTATTATTATATAAATTTGTTTTTATTCATCTCCGCTATTAAATCATCAAAATAAAATAATAATAATTATTCCTGAATACATTTTTACACATATTTATTATTATTTTTGGTACACACACATTTTTACGTTTGTAAATGATCAACAGTATTTTATATAAAACATTTGAAAACTTTCTAAACACAGATTAATATAACACTAAAATCAATTTTCATTATATAATTAATAGTATCGTAGTAGGAGGTACCTTCTATTTATTTAATTTTATTATTGTTATTTATGACACAGCAAAAACCTGGGCACGTCCTTTACACTCGATTCTGGCTTTGCCAGTTTAGTGGCATTTTGCAACATTGTAAGTCGTTCACATATCCCGAATCATTTAAATATTTTTGGGGCGAAATTTTTGAACCGCCTATATAACTCGAGCTGGGCATGTTGACCTGTGTATCTTTTTTGAAAATTGCCACGGTAAACGTGAGATGGCTTCATAATAAAAGCGTGCGAGTGGTGCGACCGGTCAAAACACGCTTTCGTAATCCATCTTTATCCAATTCTAGTACCTTAAAATACTTTTAAGTGCTAGTTTATTAACGGATTTAATTTATTATATAACTACCTAAAAGTTAATATTTGTTTTCTGTTTATTGTAACTTTATAATTAAATATTGCAGATTACCTATTATTTTATATTGTAAACTATTTCTCGATAATAATATTATACCTATCTATAATATTCAATACCTATAGTATTATTATTACTACTATATTTACTATTTTTTACTATATACAGCTGCCTTATGTTGTATTTAAATTATTTTGTGATTTATTTGTTTGGTGTCTTTATTATATAGTATATATAATATATGGTAAATGAAAAATATACGTGTAACGTGTTTAATATTATTTTCTTCGTCTTGTTTTTACGGCAAAGAAAAAAATCTTGGAATTTGAAATACATTGCAGTTATTGATAGATAAAACTAATAGCAGTAATGGGTTGGGTTCACTGAACTTTTGATAATAAAATGTTTAGTGATTATACTTTGTGCTATCTCTTACGTGCTATTTTATCTTGTTACAATAGATTATTCTAGGCTTTTGTAACTCTAAATCGTTAGATTATTAATATTATTTTTAGATTTTAATCGTTTCATATTTATAACCATAAATATAAAAAGTGATTATGATAATAATATAACATAGAAAACGACTAAATATTTTGTATAAGAAGAGGAACACATCACATGCATATTATATTATTATAGTTTAAGTAATCTGTCATAATCAACTTACCTTTCCTCCCTTCCACCACTACAATAGTAGGGTTTTACTGTGCTTGATTTAAATGGTAATATTTTGAATACATCGACTAAAAGATATAAATAATATAATTTTAACGCATGCATATGATAATTAACTATCAAGAACGTATATGTTTTATTGAACAATTTATTTTTTAAAAAATGTTTTTTTGAGTGGGCAAGCGGGTACCGCTCTGCTGTACATTTAGGTGTAATATGGGTCGCTACAGATAAGTTAAATTTGAATTCAACCATTGTTTAAGAAAAACGATTCTGAGTGAAGACTGTTTGTTAGACCAATTGTTAATTATGTTTTATGATCTTATTGCTATTAAAATTATTTATTTTAAAAACATTGAATTTAAAAATGTCATTGTGATGTTTATAATGTATAATATACTTTAAAAAACGGCAAGTATCCTACCCATTAATAATATTTTTAAATTACAAAGACATAATTATAACATCGTTATTTTTCGTTTAAATATATGTAATTTCATCCAAATTTGAAATTATGCAGGCTATACAAATAAACAAAATTAATAGATTTTTTAGATTTTCTAGTTACAGTTTAAACTAATTATGAACTAATATAAACTAATTATTACATTTTCATGTTTTTGACCCAGGAAAAATATTTTCTTAGTATTTTGTTTTGTGGATGTAATAATTTTGTTTGTCAATTTCCAACTTTATTTGATAAATACAAGAAATATTATTGACTATAGGTATTTTTGTATCTGATATTGTATATTAGGGTATATATTAACTATGAGAATATAATATAATTATTACTAAACACATCAACATTTGATAGTATTAATCATATTTCTTTTACTGTAGAAGGTATAGGTACTAATTAATTATTTACTAGTTATTTGAAATTTAGTAAGGTTTACTATTAAGTATACTATTTATTTTTTACTTCGTACTTTCTATAACACGTATTGCTACTTTAAATGATAATTTGATTGTGTCAAAAAACAACAACAACAAATATTATTTTTTAACCCTTCCCTGCATATTGCTAATTTTGACCAAATTTTGTGTATAGTAAAAATAACTTTCTTGTTGCTACTTTAAAATTGTAATTCACACAACTATGTTATTAAAATTTTGATCCAATTATTTTTTTCGTGTTTTATTTGTATTTTTGAATATTAATATTTGTGTGATCATCACTATAAATCTCATCAATTTTTCATCAAAACGGCCTAAACACCTGATTTGTATAATATTTTGGAAAATATTTTACATTAAAAACTGTAACATTTTAGTCACATTCATTTAAACTACCTACTATGATAGGCAGGATGCTATACTTTTAATTCAAAAACGAATTTATTTAACATATTATTTTTTAAATTATAAATAATTTTTTAAACTTTTCGTATTAATTATTACGGGTAATAATTTAAGTTGATAATTAGATTAGTTTTGAAAATAAAATTTTTTATCAAAAATTAATAATTATTATAAACCTATTATTTTTGATAAAACCTGCAGTTTGTGTATTTGTGCATACCTATAATACAGGTCAAATTTACCGGGATTATTAACTATCAAGCGCGGATACAAGGGAGGGAGGGTCTATAGGGCTGAAGCCCCCCTTAAAGACTTAAAATATTTCAAAAATCACCTTAATTTTCAGTTTATTAATTTAAGTAAAGATAAGCAATATACTGCCTATAGGTACATATTATAACATTTTATATTATATTGCTTATTGACATTTAGGAGTCAATTGTAATTATATTTATATAAGTCCTTAATCGTAGTAGTTGGTTTGAACAAAAAGATCGCGACGCACCAACGTATAAATAGAGGTAACTTGTTGGAGGTCGACGGTCAAGACTTTGTTATGTTGCTATCAAATTGTATACATTATTTCAACTATTTAAATATTTTATACTCTTGTCTACATAATTATTAGGGCTCAGATTTAAATCCTCTAAAAATATTTAAAAATGTCTAATAAATAAAAAATAAAAAAATAAAAATAATGTATTAATGAAATAAATAAATATTAAAATTGAGTAAAAAAAAAAAAGAAAAATGTTTAACACAACTAAAAGCGTCTGAAAAATCAGCCACACGCACCACCGATTGAATAATATTATTGCTTGATAAGAGAATACTACGATAAAAATTGTATTAAATTAAATCAGCTATATAATATAGATTGGTGTGACATAAAGATAAATTTCAGCCTTGCCTAATTTAAAACCATATTACCTGATGTTATGTAGTTCAAAATGAATTTGATTATATTACGTAGTATTATTTCAATAAAGTTTACTTTTTTAGTCATAATTCAAGAAATAGGTCAAAAATGTCTTAAAAAATTTAAAAAAAATACATGGAAAACGTCAAAATTGCTCTAAAAAAATGTTGAATTTAAAATATGGAGTACTTGAAACACATATTTCATCTTGAAAAGCATTGTGTGAGGTTACCAAAAAAAAAAAAAAATACATATATGCAAATGCATTGAAATCTGAGCCCTAGTAATTAAATTCGTATAATATTATATGCAATAAAAGATAATTTTGTTATTACTATTATTGTATAATAATATGCATGTATGATGAATTTTTATTCGCTATAAAAATTTAAACTCAATGCCTATGCTTTTATGTACTTAAAGTAAATTTTTTCATTTAGCCCCTCTTTTTCCTTAGCCGACTTCGTGTTATATCAAGACTGACGAAGATTGGCACACAAAGTATGGATTAGACGTAGATACTAGAAATAAATATGCCTGAGGACAACATTCCAAGGCGTAACAAGTTTGCAAACAATGTTCACGAGATCAATGATGATGAAGATGGCCTCCAGGAGCAGCACGATGAAGACGCCGGTATCCGTCAAAATTTTCCGCGGAATGAGGCGGTGTGGCGACCGCAGATAATTGATGTTCCATTGCTGGAACTAGGATTGGCGAGGAATTTTCCTACAGGTCAAAGAATACAATTTTTTCCACCAGTCTTGGAGCACATTCCGATCAATCCCCGATCAAACCACGCTTTCAGACGTATGCCGCCACCACCAGTAGCAATGCATATACCAGTATACCACCGGCCACAGACAACCTTTAATGTGTGGTTTAAATTTTGCCGTCCGTTAGAAAATCCCCGGTTCTTATTCTCAGAACGGCAACGTCGAGTCCGACCGCAACTTCCGTCCCCAACGCCTATGAAACATCGGTTCCGGCCACACCCACTACACAAGATTTGTATTAGTGGGCAAGCCCCTTATCGCCGACATATGTTTCCGAGGCCACCGACCACGTCCCCACCACGACCGGCCGGCGCCCCCTACGACTATAATCATCCGCGCGGCGGCAGACCGCGGCCACCGGCAATGGTAGCTGCACCTCAGCCAAAATCGCATTTGACGAAAATCATAACTCGTCAACCCCGCCAACGCCGGTGCCGATGCCGGTGCAAAATGAACCTGGTTGATTTTGAGGTTACGCACTCTGATAATCCACAAGTGGAAAACAACGAGGCGCATGAAGACGAAGAAGTCAAGGCGTACGACGACCGACATCGTGCCGATGACAACTCCAGAGAAAACTTCAGTGATGATGACGGTTCTAACAATGATGCCCTTCAGAACGTGTAAATTTCATGTTGAGTAGGTATAGAGATACACGTATAATCCGTAAAATAATGTAGATAGATTTTATTATTTTATAGTTTTTATTTTATTTTTCAATCAATATCTCTCCAAAATCAGTTAACGAAATATAGCTAGTATCTATAATTAGTGACTTTGAATTAGGATCTGAGATTCATGCAATCTTGTTAATTACAATTACTGACTAATTTTCAGTAGTAGTTTTATTTTATTTTTCATTCAATTTTCACTGAAGTTGGTTGACAAATGAACTAATACAGTGATTTTAAACTAGTACTTGAAGTTCATGCTACTTAAATATTTATGTTTATACATTTGTATTGGACGACTCGGCATGGTTTATTATTGTAAACGGCAAGCACTTTTTTTAAACCTTATATTTTATATTATAATTATTAAAAAAAAAAATATTTTTATTACTAGATGTCCAAATCGTTTAATTATGTTTTACTGACCATACTTATATTACTAACCATATTTTATTGATTTATATAATATAGTGATTAATCATTTAATAATTGTTAGGTATACCTAATGATTAAATTTATATTTTTATTCATTAAATACAATTTTTATTTATAAATTAACTCAGTTATATAATTGACTGTTTAAATTTTTTTTTTCTCGGTGTTCAACATTTTATAGACTATTTTATGTGTATAAAACAATATATTTATTATTTTTACTTAATGAATGTTACCTAATAATTAAATCTCAAATTTTTAAATAACATGAAACAAAATTTTTTTTTAAGAAAAAATTGAAACATTGAAAAGTTGTGTTAAAACTTCTTTATATTTTTAAAAAAACTGATTACCTTTTTTGTTATTTTGGAGATGTAGGTGCCTAATAAAATATAAATGTAAATAGTCTTATTATTAAACACACTTAAACTAGCCTACTGTTTAGTTACTATACATTTTTATAATTTTAAAATTTTTCCTTTATACATATTTGTTGATGACAGTTTAATGATAGTGTATTAGATCTTAAAAAAATATATATATTCGTTATGTCTACACCACTGTAGTATATTGCTTATAATGTTTAACAAACCTTATGTATTATTGCTATTGTTATTACTATTATTAATTATTTATTAATTATTTATCATATTAAATAGTCTAAATATCATTCTGTAAATATCTGTAAATGTAGGTAGGTTACATAGGCTAGGAATGTCTTATTATGAGCGCCATGCGTTTAGGTGAATCACCTTTTTACCCATTTAATAAAAACAATGTGTTTGGTCAAGTTCCTTATACTGTGTTTGAACAAGTTTCTTACAACATGTTTGAGCAAATATGATACAATATAAAATATAGAAGATATAATTATAGAGATTATAATACAAAATTATCATATTATTATTTTGTTTACATGTTCTGAATATTTAAGACATCTTTGTTGGTCTGAAAACATTTTTGGTGATGGAACATTTAGCTATGCTCCCAATCATTTTTATCATTTATATACTATACATTTTTTCGAATATAAATATTACAGAATGTTTGTATTTTTATTGTTGACATCAAGATCTGGAGATCAATATACGTATACATAAGTATATGTTCTTTGTTCTATAGTTCTATGTGGTTGGAAATAAAAAAATTGTTTGTTACTTTAACAGGTAAAATTTTAAGTTTACAAAAATTTTATTCAGATTTTGAAAAATTAGCTTATAATGTAGTTCTTAATTAATATCCAGTTTGTCAATATTGATGTGTTTTCAGCTTCATTTAGCACAATGTTGGTTTACACAAATTCACAAAAATAAAAGATCGCCCAAACACATGCTAAAATGCCTAAAGACATTGCAATTTTTACTAATTTTTCTAAACGAAAATCAACCTTTTATAATATACATATATAAAAAAAGATCTTAAAATGAATAACAATTATAATTTTAATATTAATATTATTATTATTATGGCATACTATAAGCTAATAAATAATTAAAACAAATACTTTTTATTTAAATTTTTTTTGAAATTACATTATTTTATCAATTAACTATAGGTATCTATATCTAATGGTGATAATGAAAAAATATAATTATAAGACAAATTTTAGCAATATTTATACATGGATGATAAATTTATGGTACCACTTTTTTTTATTGGATTAATATATTGAACAAATTATTTTTTTTCAACACTTATAGGCAGTTATAAATATAATGGACAAACCAAAGAAATAGTTATTACTTGATCTTTAAAAGATATCAGTTACTCCTAAAAATTAGATGCAGTCTGTGTATGGTTTTCATGTAATGCAGTTTAATTGCTATTATTAGTGGTTATCTATTAAAAAAAAATTAAACAATACAAATATATTAAATGCAATAAATAACTATTGAAATAAATACTAATAATTATACAATAAACCAATGATTTTAATGATTTCAGTATAAATATTAAATAGTGTTATGAACTATTAATAGAAGGTGTCTGTTTCTATATTTCATTGACCTCGAGTGTATCAGTTATCCATAAAAATGCTTCTTGTCCATGTAATATATAGTACATATGCACTTACTACTTAATTCATATAGTAGGTACAGTTTTATAGTAACTATAAAGAGAGAAAACAAAAAGAAAAGAAAAGACAACTGTTGTCTTTGCCAACTTCTATGTGAAATATTGGAGTTTATCTATTAGAGAAATAATCAAAACAATAATATAGAATATTACTTGGACACCAAAGCTATTTGAATAATCTGGTTCAAAATATAAACTTTATCAAATCTAATAAATACATTTTTTTTTTTTGCTTAAATTGAATAATATGATTATCAAGGTACATCTAGTCCAATTGTATCAATGAATTATAAAACAAATAAAATTTTTAAAAATGTACCAGGAAAAATTAGAATGAATAAACATAACTTGATTCTTAAAAATATGATTGCATTTACAAATTATAAATTATTATTAATATTATTACTATTATAAATTAAGTACCTATAACTATTGTCTTTTAAGTAAATAATATTATAATAAGAAAATGTCACAATGCATTGTACCTAGTTATTATTATATTAATTATATAATTAAAAATTTACCTAATTAAGCAATCTGTTGTAAATGTGTCTAGAAAAAGATTATTTTATTATCTTATATACAGACATATTTAATTTTGACCATAGTCGATAGTTAAAAATTTGTAAAGAAAAAGGTTAAATCATATTAATCATATTAGGAATTTAGTTTAAGTTCATTATTTTTAATTATCTCAATTTAAATAAATGTAAAAATAATAATATTAAATGTAGTTTTTATGTATACCTATTTAAAAACATGTGTTAACTTTGTTTTATAAATATTGGTCTTCTTTAGTTTTTCAAAAATAATTATATTTTCAAGTCAGACTTCATTATGTGTTTGTTCCAAGCAGGTGGAAGTAGCACAGCGCATATTTATATATTATACAATATCTATGCAGTATGTGCATAGGTGAAGATTGGCGGAGCTTATGGAGGTTTAGCCCTCTCCCTAAAACATCCTATAAGTCCTTCCACCCTCCCCCCCCAAAAAAAAATTGAGAGCTTTTAAGTTATGTGCGATCCTACCACTCGCATTGATGTTGAAAACATTTAGCCCCCCCCCCTGGAATTTTACTGGATTTCCGCTATGGGTATGTGCGTTATACTAGTTACAGTCGAATGATTAAAATATTTCTTATAGTGATCCTATGGCATGGGTATCAAAAGTGGCACGTTGGCTAAATTTACCCAGCTCGCAAACATTTTTTATTTCATTGTAAAATCTTTAAAAAAAAAAGTGAATAAAATTATTTATTATTTTTTTAAAGTTATTAATTATGAAAGTTTAGAACTTTTTCCAGACTTAAGATTTTGTACTTCGAAACAAAGTGGCTCATTCCAAATAAACTCAATATTTATGTTAACATATACATAATATTCGAAAGTTAATTTTCTACAGATAATTATTTAAAATCAAAACATAGAAATAATATACATGTTGAATGAAGTTAATGCTTTTTGTTATTCATTAAAACATTTAAGACTAATAAAACACACAACTGATATTAAAATAATTTCAGTGACCTTTTTTAAAATACCCATAACCTATTCACACAACCTATAAACATATTCTATTACTGGCATGTGAATTTTTTTTTAAACTCTAATTAGAAAAAGTTGGCACATGGCCCGAAAAAGATTTGCCACCCCTGTCTTATAGGATATTGCTCAATACACATGATCTTATAATAATAATAGTATTTATTTGTATTTACAAAGCCATTTAAAGTAGGTAGGTAGTTAATATATTATATAATAACATTATTGCAAAACCAATTTCAGAGATCTCAAAAAAAAAAAAAAATCATAACATTATTTAGATAAAGTGAAATAATATAATTTTTATTTTTTTTAAAATTACAGAAAACATTAATATTATTATAAATTTAAACAAAAAATAACAAGTACGTATAATGAATACGGTTCACGCTGGCCAAATATAGTTTTTAATCCAAGTAAAATTAAATTTATATTTTTCATAAAATGAGATTTATAAATTATATAATAATTATGATTAATAATATCAATATTAGTTTTTTACTTAAAAACGGTTCTAGAAACATTTAGACATTTGGTTTAGATATCCTAGGTGATTTGAAATCATTATGACATTCTTTTTCTTATTTTAAGTTGAAAAAAAATCGCAGATATCCGAAAAAAATAATTTATTACTTCCTATAGCCTTAGAACAACTTAGTATCTTATATACATTTTAATTTAAAAATTAATAACTAAAAAAAAACTTATTGTTTCAAGTCGCCTGAAATTTATGTTGATTTGAATCACTTATTTAAAAACACTTAAATGTTCAATTAATTTAATTAATTTAAATGACTTAAAAGAAGACGTTTACTTGAAACAATATATTTGTTTAAAAAATAAAAATAAATAGAAAAAATGTGCAACTTTTTTAAAAGCTTAACAACAATAACTATTTCACGCGTTAAAGTCGCTCGTCTCGTATACTGGTGGTTTTCAACGATAAAAAATATTACTTCAGCGCGCTGAACGTAAATTAACTTTATTAGTATTAAAATGGCTGTGTTCATGGTATAATAATAATATCTATCTAATTTGTATGTCCATGTGGTCGGTCGTCGGAAGTCTTGACACATCCCTACAAACACTGACATTTTTGTCGAACATACTGTGTTTCAGATTGAAATCCAGTCGCCCAGATAAGCGAATTCAGATGAAATTGTTGGTTATTGCTATCGTATTTTTAAGTTAGATATTATATTATCATAGATTCGTAGCTCTCAGAACATATCCAACACATGTTTGAGTATACGATCGATACGGACGGAGCGAGGTGACGGGACCTCTAATGATTCCGACACGTAAATATTATAATATATTATAATTGGAGCTCGGAAGTTATAACTAAAAAAAGGTAAAATATTCATGAAAAAATGTTAAGTATGTAAAAAACATTAATAAATATGTAAAAAATTATTCAAAGTTCATTATTTGAAACCTATAATGTGATTATTAATATGCACAAAAAAAATGTTTATTATGGAGAAATAAAGTATGGTGTGGAACTGGTTGGCATTTTGACAATTTATTAAACTAAAAAAATATTTTTTCAGTATTTATGAAGTTAACTACGAAATAAATAAATATATGTTCTATACCTGTTAAATAATTAATAATTAAGAAATAGCAATAAATAATTAGGTATGTTATAATATTGAATTTTATCTATATATATAAAAATAAATGTTTGTATGTATGTTTTTTATATATTCCTAAACCGATGAACCAATTTTGATGAATTTGATATAGATATAGATGGAATCTTGGAGAAAAATATACGCTACTTTTTGTCACGAAAATAATTCTTGAAGGGGATAACAATTTGTATTTATTATGGAAAAACTTTATTTTAATCTCTTTTTATTTATAGGGTTGCCATTGGTTATATATTTTGTTACTATTATAATTAGTAGAAATATGGATTGTACATTTTTTTATAAATAAATTTATAAAAAAAACAAAGGTACCGGCCACCGTGATGTTATTTATTTTTTTTTTGTTTCTAATTCTCATTTCACTTATTTTACGCATCTTTCGGGGTCATCAATCCACTGTAGGTGTATTGTCTATCTTAATATACTGCTCGCATATTGTCTGCAATCCGACGCAGTCGTATTATCTACCTAGGTTGCTTAGTTGCAAATAAATTACTCGAGGTTAATCTGTATCTAATCTTTCGCTCGGGCAACGCAGGGCGAGACAGTTAGTATTTAATATTATTTAAAATACATAGGTTAAGAAAGAATAAAAAAAATCAATTTTTTTTAGTAAATATAAATATGCACGATATACGTATAAATAAATATGCATTTTTACCTTAAAATTAATAAAATACCTATGCAAAATATGCATTTTAATTTTCAATTTTTAAACCCAACATTGTATTGCTCGGATTTCTAGCTTGGTCCGTTATACATCTAGAACATATAAGACAATATGCAACTCCTACAATTTCCTAATCCTAATTATAATAATGCTAGAGGAACGCGTTGTGCCATTGTACATAAACAATAGCAATCATATTAAATGTTATCTACGTATGTAGTTATGTTATGTAGTCTTCTACACGTTATTTTATACGATATAGGTACGCATAGATTGTAATAATGTGATACTTATATTATAAGCTCACGACGATTCGATGCACGTAACGATTGATATATTTGCGATCGATACAAACGACTGCTGTTTTAATCCGACTATCAGAACAACTGTAGTGAATAAGGCACTGTAGAGATCTATATAGGGCCCTAGTAGTGAACATGTAAAACGAGATAGGTAGGTCGTAGGTACTAGGTACGTATAGTGTTCTTATTTGAAATATTTAGAATGGCCATTGATCGGGATCCTGTGTGGTTACTATTTATTATATACATATAGGCCTTTACATATAGTCTCTTGCAGTCTTGTTAAGTATTCGAATACTTATATTTAAATACTATTATTTAAATAATCTACCTACATGTTTGATATTTCAAATATCTACATCTCAAATACTATTTGACAAGTATATTTTAAATACTTTAAAAATAATTTTTCTTTGTATTTTATTTCAGAATACTAAAAACTTATATTTACTATACTCTTTATACCGTTATATTTCAACCACTAATATTTTTGTAATGCACGATGGGTAGCAAAAATGTATATCTTCCTAGCTGAAGTTTAATTTTACTCGATTAAATATAAAAGGTATAGGATATTTGAAAAAAGTACTTGTAAAGTATTTTGAATACTTTTAAAATCTATTTGAATTTATATTCAAATACTTTTTGAAAAATAGTATTCTATTGGATATTTTAACTAATATGTTAGGGGATACAATTGTCACTCTGTGAAATATTCTAGTCGTCTAGTGAGTATACAGTACCTGTTTTTAATAACTGGGCTACATTTTTATTTTTTTATATTAGCATGCTTAAAGCCAACTCAATCATAACGTATTGCAATGTATAAGAGGAATATAGAATTAAAATTAGTTTAGATATCTAATTAAGGATAGAAACATTTGATTACAATTATTTGTACTTTGTATTTGTATTACAAATTATTTACAATTAAGTTATAAAATAGTGCTATTTATCACAAAAAGACTAAATACTTAAGATCATAACATTTTAAATTTTGTTTTTATTTTACACTAGCTGTCCCGTCTAGAGTTGCTTGAGCCAAATATTAAGTTAAGATTAACCTGAAGTGATTTACATGCATATAAACCACCGAGATAGGCATCCATTGCATTAAATCACGGAAAATATGCATGCAGTAAATTATCAGGTAGGCAATCCAACTGTAGTGGATTGCAGACCCCACGAGGTGCGTAAGTGAGTGAAATCAGAATTAGGTAGGTACATGAAAAACATTGTGACGGTTGCCCGTGCCAAAGATTTGATTTTTTTCTATAAATTTATTTGTAAAAATGTGTGTTTAATATATTCTTACTAATTATAATAGTTATAAGATATGTAACCATTAATAACAATATAAACAGAGATTATACAAACCAATAATGACCATTTATAAACAAATATTTCCATCGTAAATCTCAAAATTCTTGTGTGAGCTATTCCCAGGGTTGGATCTCTATCATTTTAAATTGGCCTGCCTTCTTCCCAGAGGTCTAATCTATCCCTGTCCCAAATTTAATCGCAATCGGTTGAACGGTTCGGGAATGCATAAAGGACAAACATTCATTTATATATATATATATATATATTATAATGCCACCTAGTGAAAATTCTTTAAAATAACCTCTGCAGTATTCGAATACGTATTTAAAATACAAATGGCACGAAGTGTTTAAATACGTATTCAGAATACATTTGAAAAATAAACTTAACAAGAATGAATTAATCTCCTTGTTGTACGTGTACCCGTTGAAATAACCGTGTTTATCACTGAATCAGTGGTATCAATTCTATTGTTTTTTTTACACGGCCACGAGCCTATTGTCTAGAATTATCTATATTCAGGGCAACCAATTTCATAAGTGGGCCTTATCACAATAATATTGGATTTTAAATACGCAAAATATACCTTGTGCGGTTCAAAAGTCCATTACACTGGACATAATTTTTTATCATTATAAATTCATCCGGGTAATGTGTACAGATCGGTGACTGGCAGTTGTCCGAAAAATGATAAAGACCCGAAAATCGAAAATCGGAAAAGTACTACCAACAATTGTAATTGAAATGTTGTAATATAAATTATTATTATATTCGTATTGATAAAAGTTATATAATTCCCGCGTATTTTGTAGTTTACGATTTCAGTATTTCGATCTATTGACTATTAAGTTTTGAACTATAAAAGTTCGTCATACATATTGTTGTCATATATAACAAAAATGGATTTTAATAATTAATTACCTTTTTTATGAAAGTAGAAGAAATACTCAGTGATAGATTTAAAAAAATATAATAAGTATCAATTATATATAATATAATAATAATTATTTAATGGAACAGTGTCACTACACAAATAAAAAAATAATTTTATAGTATAATTTTTGAAAATTTAATGTTGGCAACAAATTGAATGCTGTCGTCTTTCGGCCCGGATCCTTATCAATTTTCGAACAACTGCCCCCGACCCTGTACAGATAGCGTACCGGTTGCACATAACCAAACCGTACGCCCACTGCATAACGTGTTGTTCAAGAATGACGGTGCTCAGGTGGGGGACTCTTCCGTACGCTGTACGACGCGTCGGCGGCGCTCGGTCCGCCATCATTATTCTTCCGACAACCGGACCTGCAGGCAATCCTTCGTAGACCGGCCGTCCTGCACATTTCGGCAAGCGGAATTTCATGACCAATCGGAAGACCACAACGTGAGTATACTTGTACGTTGTACAATACTATTCTTATTAGCAACCGATTTCATAAGTGGGCCATATCACAATAATATTGGATTTGAAATACGCAAAATATACCTTGTGCGGTTCGAATGTCCATTACGCTGGGCATAATTTTTGTTTTTATAAATTCATCCGGTTAATGTCGTGATGTCGTGTACAGATAGCGTACCGGTTGCACGTCGCCAAACCGTACGCCCACTGCATAACGTGTTGTTCAAGAATGACGGTGCTCTGGTGGGGAACTCATCCGTACGCTGTACGACGCGCCGGCGGCGCTCGGTCCGCCATCATTATTCTTCCGACAACCGGGCCTGCAGGCAATCCTTCGTAGACCGGCCGTCCTGCACATTTCGGCAAGCGGAATTTCATGACCAATCGGAAGACTACAACGTGAGTATACTTGTACGTTGTACAATACTATTCTTATTAGCTACATACAATATGTACCTGCATCGTTCGATTTTGTTTTTTTGATTTTCGTCAATCTAAACATCGTCTGAATTTTTTTATTCGTCAGCGTGGTCACCAAGAATATTTTCAATGACAAGTATTTCACGCAGTCACATATATCGTATACTTTTGTTGATATTATTGAAATTGGCAATATTTTATTGTTTTGTATTTAGGTATAATTTTCGAGATAAGTTATATTTTAAAGCATAATTAATACTCTAAATTCAAAATCAAATCAATATTAATTATACTGTCTTAATACTTTTTTCTTTTCAAGAAAACAAAATATCTATAAGTCTTTATGACTCTATTGAATAAAATTTAGTATGTACGGTAAATTGTTCGACATGTATTTAGATTGAAGGTTAAAATTAATGCATTTAAAATTTTATATAGTCGTTATTATACAGAATTTCATATCTTCTTTGTTTAGGTACACAGCATGAAAAAATACTCCAATTTAAGTTTTACATATTTGTTCTATAAAATACGTACAAATCGTGATGTTTGTAAATAAAGGATAGTTATAACTTGATATTTATAAAAAAAAAAAAAAATGAACATATCAAAAATATAAAATACAAATTACTTAGACGTTTTGTTAAGCTTAGTATTTTTAAACAAAAATTAAACGTAACTGTGTTTTTTGTTCTTATATAAATAGTACATGTCGAGTTACTGGTAACTGGGAATATCGGCATCGATTAAAATGAACAAGGACAATAAGGATATTCAATCTCCAACCCTGAATACCTATATATTCCAGTGGCAATTCATATTGATGGCATGTCTGATTTTGAAGGGAATTCACAGGGTGGCTCTTTAAATGTTGATAATGTGACGGGGATGACCTGGGCCATAAATGGTTTATTAATCAACGATGACCGTAGGGCGGCCAGACCACGGGCCGAAAATCTCATTAGTTTGCCGCCGATCTCGGATATCATGTTATATCAACGACCTATTGGGATGCTCACACCGGGGCATGGACAGCAACAGCAATCGGCCGATACAACTTGAATATGAACGATCAGTCGATCATGCAGAATCGAACAGTGCAAACGCGCAACAACAGAAGCCGCAACAGACATCATCACCGCCGCCATTAACACCGCCGCCACCACCATCGCGGTCACCAACATTAACACGCCGACGTCACCCGTGCGCGGACAGCAACCGTCGTGTTCTCGATCAACCGGCGTCAGTCAAATCGCTGTTAACAATAGCCATTATCATCCGTACCGTCGCACATCGCGGACACAATTAATGGGAAGACATACTGACTTTCGCTGCACCATCAGTAGACTCTTCGACTGTCGATGCCAGTCGTGTGATAAAATCCACTTCCGCACGTACGACAGCAACAAGGAAGACGAACAATCAAAATAACATCTACAACAGTAGAAACACGACGTTACCGAACATCGAACATGACAAATACAGTAACAAAGACACTGCCCCGGACCAGCAAATATGGCGTTGATGGAATGGACTGTTGACGAGGAATACGTAATTATAGTTATTATCACACATATTATTCGTAAAATAACGTAGGTTACATGTTGCACATAGTCTTCATGGATTAAATATTTATTTTTTCCATATTTTGGCTTTAAATATTTTGTAGACAATTATAGTGTAATACTATATATTGAACTTGTGGGCCTTCACACTAACATGTTCATTGGGGTCTATTATCTTCATGAAAAAAAAAAAAAAAAATTACAACTTAATAGTATTGCATAAAGGTAGTTTAAGCAACTACTTAATAATTTAACTTTTATTATAATTATTTTTTTATTAACAATTTTATTAATTTAGAAATTAACATAGTTGAGGAATGTGTTGAAAATTTGGCCATGATAAAATATAGATTTTTATTCTTAGAGTTGGTAGACAATTGTTGAAGTGTGTAGGTACAAGTATAAATATTTTTTTTCTGCATTGAACTGTTTAGTGAATTATTCTTTAAATATTTTTGTTTATTAATTAATGAACAGAAGATTAATTATTTTAAATATTGAATTTTAATCATTTTTTTTCTATAGTTAATAAATGTATTAGTGCGATGATTTAAACCAAAATTTATGTAAATGCATGCAACTAGAAAACTCGTTTTCTTTGGGATGATAGTAGAAAAGAGGAGAAAATACATAATATTATTTATATACATTTATAATACTGAATGACATTCCTTACCTTATAATTATGACTCAAAAGACATTTTGGCCTAATAATAGAAGGAGGGGGGGCTTAAAAAATTGCGGAATAACCAAACAATTGGTCATAACTATGTTAAATTTTAGATTATTTTTCATTAGTTTATTTTAATGTTAATCAAAAAACTAATATAAATGTTTAGCACCAATAATTTCACATGTCATATGTGGAGTTCCACTATACATTCAAATTTAATATAAAATTAAATTTAATATATAAACTAATAAGATTCAATGTTTCAAACATTACTTTGTGTTATCCTATAGATTTATTAAAAATACATTGAAAATAAATGGAACAATTAATCTGAGTAGGACACATCGTAAAAAATATCCTTTAATCTTTTTCTCAAGGATGAATTTTTTCTTAAATTATATATCACTAAATCATATATTTATATTTATAAAATTATATTATTTTATATTGTCAATTAGAATATATTTTAAACCTAACCCAACTATATAGAAACATCTTATTAGATACCTAAAAAGAATGTCAGTTTCGTATACATAATAATTATTTAATGAATTTAGATAAAGAGCATGTACCTCAGATGCTGAAAGTCCCTGTGTATGCACTTATATGTATATATAATATTGAGCTATCACATTCAATTCCAATATAACCTATTTCAATTACTCTCAATGTTATATTATTTTATTATTATACAATATAAGTACATATATATTTATATTCGATCAAAATTTTTCAAGTTATTAGCATCATGTGTTAGTTTATAAGTAACATATTACATGATATTTTGATTATAAAACATATAAAACTATTTTAGTCTTAGATGGTGTTATAAAAAAACTAGTAAGTATAAAATACATAAATATATTTCAGATGTATTTCATTAATATTATAAGTGTTCACATACATTAATATTAATCACAATAACAATAATTTTACTTACACAAAGCACAGTTTATCTGCAAATTACCCTTTAGGTTGGTTACAGTTAGTCGGTCCTGTAGGACTATTTGTAGACTGAAGGACTATTTTAATTACATTCACTTACTGCAAATTATGTTTATAAAATACATTATAAATTCCTCCTTCATTAAGTACCTAAAACTAATATTTTTTTAATATGAAAATCATAAATATTAAATAATGATAAATTCAAAATTAAAATATTAATTCAGTTATTTGGAAGTTATGTTATAAATTTTAAACACTCTACATAGCATTACGTTTTACAAATTTAAATATTTTACAAACAATAAATACATATTAAAGGAAGTAACACATTATTTGCAAATTTTATGAATAGCTTGAAATCAAAAGCAGTATTTACCACTGAATAAATATAGAAAATAACATAAAAACAAATTCCCACATGGTAAAATTCTTATTTTTTCACTTTTTTATTTATAAACTGTGTTATTCTTTTCAAGTAAAAACATTTTTTTACTATTATACTATTTAATTGATATTTATAAAAATGAATTTAATTCCATATTAGTTTTGAGTTAGTGATATTAATGTTTATGTAAATATAATAAATAGTAGTGATAGTATTTAAATGGGAAACAACGCACTGATTTACAATATAACTCCTTATACATAGTGTGGTCTTTCTGCAACTTATGTTTATAAAATATATTATTAATTACTTATTTTTTAAGTTCCTAAATATAAAAATTTCATTATGTCATTTAGATGTCAAGTTATCCTTTTTCATCACACTACACATAATAAAACTATACAAATTTATATATTATACAAATGATAAATAATTATTTAAAGCAGTAAAATATTATTTGCAAATTTTATGAGTATTTCAAAATCTAAAACGTTATTTACCACACCATAAATATAGTAAATTACATAAAATAATATCATACAAGGTATATCATTTATTTTATTCTTTATTAATTATCTATTGTATTAGAAAGTTCAAGTATGGAGAATTTTCTACTATTTTATTATTCATTCCCAATATTTATCAAAATATATTTAATTCCATTAATTTGTTGAGTAAGTGATGCTAATGGTTATGAAGATAATAGTATTTAAATAATACTGTTTATATAGAAAACACTAAGTACTTTACTATACAACTGCATATTCAAAGCTCGGCTTTTCTACAAATTACGCTCTTTGTTGGTTTTGGTTAGTTAGCCCATAGTTTTCTAAAACATATTTATAGTTAGAATATTTAGAATGTAAACATGTAGTATAGTGTCATAAAAAATATTTTAGAATTAATTGTACATTTAGTAGACAGTAGGACATTAAATTTTCAAGATTTTATTTTATTTTTATTTTATCCATTTTTTGGATCATAATATTGATTACAATTACCCAATAGTTATGTATCTTATATATTGTCTTTAATATTTGAATAATGTAACATAAAATTGAGTTCAAGTATTAAAATTTCTTTAGTCATTGAGTAACTTTTATAATTTTTCTAAATATGGATTTAAATCCATTATAGTTTTGAATGAGTGACGTTGATGTATTCGAAAAAAATATTTAGTTTATTAATACTTTATAACTGCAACCTCCAAATCCTCATCACACGATCCTACTGCTTATCCAAAGCGTGGTTTTTCTGCAAATTACCCTCTTTGTTTGTTACGGTGTTTCGGCTTTAATTATTATGATCTTAAATTTAGTTAGATTTAAATGTTAG
>JACXSJ010002973.1:0-32723 GCA_014851325.1 Pentalonia nigronervosa
GATGCTCGCAAGAGGCGACTGACGAAAAAAAAAAGAAACTGGTCGTGGGCTAGCTTGTGGCGACGGTTACCGATTGTCGGCGACACGCCGATAACGATGGTAATGATTCTCCCCGAGATATCGGGACGGTCGGGCGGTGGGTCGGTCGTACGAGTCGATAACGCAGTACAAAGTTCGACTCGTCATCTTGTACCCAACACTTACTAAATGTAAGTATCATAAACATATTTTATGGATAAGTTTCAGACTTTGGCTGAGATATGTAATTCATTCTTAGAAGTTGTTCTACATTAGACTTTACTATTATTCAATGATAAAAATACAGTTCATTTGGTTAGCGATGTCTAAAGTCATATTAAAGTAACTTGTAGTTTAAACTATATAAAGTCTGTTACGGAAAGAACTTAAAGTGAGCACGTGTTAGGGATAAGTGACTTAATGGAGTTTAGAATGTATTAATACGTTTTTTTTTTTGTTACAAATGTAATTTTAAAATTTTATAAGTGCTTTTTTTAAACTATCTTATTTTTAAAATATTTGGTTAATATGAAATCACTGTATATTAAAAAAAAAAAAAAAAATACATAAAAAATCAATTTAATGTTAGTGAGAAATTGTTATTTTCTATTTTATTGTTTATGTTCCAAACTTGTGATCCACTTGAATAAAACATCTATTAAGTATTTGTATTGATTTTATAACTTATTTTTGTTTTATTCTAATTAGAAACGAGAAAATATGTGTGTAGGTACCTATATGCCTACTACTACTATCACTACTATACCTATATGTATACTATTTGAATACTCAGATTATTTTACATGTACAATTACTCATTATAACAATAACCAATACTTATAAAAAGGTAGCTAGAAAACAGCATCATAAGCAAGTTGAGTAGGCTATTGTTTTTGATGAGCATTGCAGAAATATGTATTTTAAAATTAAAGTGACTACTATTACATTCGAAAGATGATTCTAAGCCGAGCTTAGTTTACTATATTTATTTCATTTTACAAATTTAAGTGCTAATAAAATAAATAGTGAATAAAATCTTCTGAAAATATAAAATATGGTAAGCTTATATTGGTGTATATTATTTATGAATAGTAATATGCATTGTGTACATTATATTATGAATAATTATATAAATAATAAATTCAACTTTTCCCTAAAAAGTCTGAAATTTAAAAACTAATCTTATCAAATTCAATATAGGTTAGGTACATATTTATTATAAAAAATATGTTTGATAAATTAATATTAATATTTAGCAGTAACACAAATCTAAAACTTTTGATATTAATCTTGTTGATATAATACAATATATCTAATTAATATTATTTTATTATAATTTAAATCAGTTTTGTTGGTAATTATTAGAAATAATAGTTTTAAATGTAATTTGTTTATATACATTTTTTTCTAACTTATTTAAGTTTAATGATTTTCAAAGTTTTGGATTAATTTTATTTTATGAATAAATTAAAATAAGTTTATTTCTTAAAAGTCTGATTTTGTTAAAATTATATTTTTTTCTTTGGCTCAATATTTAGTTATTTAAATAATTACGTCAAAGAGTTGTTAAACATTTATTATTTATAATAATAAAAATTGAAACATGTAGTAATTAATTTTAGGTGGCGTATATAGCAACTATGTAATTATATATATATATACATGATGTACCATTTATGCAAATAAGATATGTATATGAATACATGTACAATGTACAATCATTATGTCAAAAAGTATCAACTTTATTTGAAATTTTGCATTCAGAAAATATAATATTTGTGATTTCAAATTTTTATAAATGTGTTAAAAACAATTGGATGTATGTATCCATAATTAAACGAATAGTTTTTTTGTAAATATAAATAAGTATTTAAAGTTTACTAAATAAGAGTAACAATGTGTATCACGTATACCCAACTTCTCTCGAAATTTACATTATTATTATTTTTTTTATTTTTTTCTATAAAATATTATGTTAAATATTTTACAATTTAATGGTTTAATTGATCTCATATTTATACATTAAAATGTGTAGAAGAGTATTCTGCTTCAGATGGAAGTTAAGAACATAATTTGCATTTAAAAATCAAAAATATGGATGTACATATTATAATAACGGCAATATATTATATCAAATATTAGAATTGCAGTATATATGTTACAATTTCCAAAACTTTCAAACATTTTAATTATCTTTTGAAACATTGAAAGGGTATTGTTAAAAGAGTTCTTCCGTATTTTACTGTACACCTGTGTAAAAAAACATTTCCTATTTCTACATATACACAGAATAACTAATTACTAGGTATATTTACTTTTTTAAATCTCAGCAACCTTAGACTGAACGAATAAAAAAAGGAATAATTTAACTATTTAAACCAAATATATATACTATATAATGTTTATTTTGTATTCAAATGTTTATATTTTAGTATCTTTCAATTAACTAATTTCAACGATAATTAAAATAAACAAAATTTTAACAGTTCATCCCACAGGTTCAATAAAACACTGAGTACAGTTTATTTCAGCCTGATTCAATATTCATAAACATCCAACGCTTTAAGGCATTTAAATAGATAAATTACTTAAAATATTATCAATTGTTTTTTTTAACTATATAATAATATATCTGCATTATTAATATTAAAATGTACTCATTATTTTAAAAAATAAAACAAATATTTTTATCGTTGATATTATCATTTGATATTGACCCTTCTAATGATTGCTATGTACCTACATAAATAAAATAACTTTAACAAGTCAAACATATAAATTAATTGTTGCTTTTAAAAAAATAATAAGATATTTTAAATATTATTCATGTTAAATTGTTTGTAATAGAACATAATTTAATGGCTTAAAATCATTTTTCTTTTGGTGTTGAAAAAAGATGATATAATTTACAGTATTTCATACTGTTTATTATTTCATGAAAAAAGTAGCAAAAAAAGCAGCTCAATTTACTGTAAAGTTATCATTAATTTATTATATAACATTTTAGGAATAAATCTAAAATATTATTCATCATATAGATTCGACAATAAAATTTTAAAAAAATAATGTATTATGATTAATTCTTCAAAAATAGTTTATTTGTATGTTTTTAGTTATCTATTTTATTTCTACAAAAATGAAAATAATACTGTTTTTACCAGTTGTAATTTTGCTCAGAATTATTTTTAAAATGTGATAATAATAATTTTAGCTGTAAGAACATACCCAGCCTTATAATATGGCCTAGAGTTAAATCTAGCTTAAAGAATTGTAAGTATAAACAATAAAAAACAGAAATGACATAATATAAAAATGTTTCTTTTTATTACAAAGTATTATAGTTATAGTTGTGACTAACCTAATTTGTTTTCACTTAAAAGTTTTAAAAGTTAATTCGATGAGATAGCCACTAGATTAACATAATATACTTAAAATATATAAAACATATGAAGTGTAACTAAAATAGTTTTTAATAAGTGAGAGAGATATTTATTTTTGTTACGTGTTAGTTCAATTAGCATAAAATTCACTTTGAGTGAAAAACAATAATATTAACAGCAATCCAACGTTCAAACATTTTTCATTTTTAGATTTTGAACGATTCTAATTCGTCTGTTAACATTTAAAAAATTGTTAGAACCTTAAGATTTTAATATTTTACAAAATAATAATATTATATTCTATTTCACTTTAATTGAATAATATATAAAAAATAAAAAATTTCAAATGTTGATAAGAAATGAAACGTGTAGAAATTTATCAATTGTATAATTATAAAATTTAATAACGTTATTATGTTAATAAATCTTGAATATTTTTTAATATTATTAAACTATTATTCAAATTAAAATAATAATGCAATGTTAAAAACCAATAAATTATGTACCTATTACATTTGACACTTGAAGCACACGTGCTTTAAATTTTTGTATCCAACACCTTGAAAGTACATGGTGGTATTTACTTAATACGAGATTTTTATTGAAAAACTTAAACAAAAACATAAACAACTAGAAATTTTCTTTTCAAGTTTTAGACCCTTGACATTTGTTATATTTGGTGAACAATTATGCTGTAGATAAAGAAAAGTAACACATATTATTTTAGTCTAATAATATTATTGCATAGTTATAATTATATTATTACTTGTGGGTGCATTTAATAATTTTGACAATTCTTTTGTAAAATCCATGCCTACTATAGTATCTGCACACGTATACTTAAAATAATAATCGTTAAAAAAAATAACTTTTGGTTATCATGTTTTTGGCATCAACAGTTCTGTCGAACAGTGATTTTTTATCATATCCCATGATATGTTTAATTGTAAATGTTAAATTCATAATTTGGCTCCAAGCCCATGTTATGAACGTAAGTAAGGTTGCCAACTAATTAGACTACATTATTACTTAAAACAGATTTGTTATGTTTATTAATTTTACAATAAAATCAATAAAATTGTATAATAATGTTTATTTTATTTCAATAAGCCTTTAACTACTTCTTAGGAAATGTCCATTAGTGTATATTTGTAAAACATTTAAAAGCAATTGGAGACTAGACTCGCCTATTAACATAATATGTTTAGTTTGTTATATTAGTAAGTAGTGTAATTATTATTACATTAGAATATTACAACAAGACATATAAATAAAAAATGTATTGTATGATAATAATACTACTAATAAATTAACTAAACCCAGCGGTATCAATCATGGTTTATTTTATTTTTTTTTGTACTTATTTTTTGACTCATCTATTTTAAATACTTTTAAAACATATTGAATCTAACTCTGGTTCTTAATTTCCCGGAATATAAGTGAATCCATAATTTTTAGAAAAATATACTATTTATATATATATATACATTATACAAGAAATTAGCGGTATTAACAGAGTTGTAGGAATTTGAATTTATTCAGTTTTTTAGTACATTACTTGATAAGACAGATAAGCTTATAAAGTAAATTTAAGTATTATTGTTTTGTGTTTTAACAAGTTCAACTATATTGGTTTCTTATAAATTTAAAAAAAAGTTAGAATAATTTTAAAGCGACAAAAGTTTAAATTTTGTTACGAATTATGCCATTTTCAATATTTAAATATTATTTTAAGCCCTCATAATCTATCAAACTGTCTTTAATACAAAATATAGTAATAATTAATAATATTACGACTTCTAAATTTGTTATTTTAATGCTAAAATGTGTATAGCACTTCAAGTTGTGTAATTCACATCATTAAATATACATAATACAAATCGTTTTAAATTTATTGATGTGGCACACTTTTTAATTTATACACACGTGCTTTCTTTACTAACTTACTCAAAACCTGTAAATTGTTTATGTAAAGTATGTTCGACTTTGTCGATATACCTTATATTATATTTAGAATATCATAATTAATATTTAAATTTATCCAAAACACTTATGCTATAATATTTGTTTATCGTTTATAAACTAAAGAAATCATAATGATGGTATTTACTAAAAATCTTGTTAAATATTTTCATTTTTTAACACAGTTTAATATCAAATTATTTTATAATATATAGGTACCTATCTAATTTTAATTGTCTTAACTAAACAAAAATAATAATTATGTGGAAAACAACCAGTCATCGGATATAAAAACTGGAAAAGTCGCTCTACTGTATAGTATTAACTGTTGAGTATATTTGTAAATCATCGTTGTAATGAATTTGTAAAATTGTAATTAAACTATAAACAATTTTATGTGATTAAAAACGTTTCTGATGAGAGGCGAGTGTCAAACTATACTTATAAAGATATTTCACAATTCATGTACGTATATTACTATTAGAAACTTGTGTGTCTATTTGTAATATGTTAAAAAAAATCAATATTTAAAATATCCATTAATAGCTTAAAATTATTTTAAATATTTTAAAAATATAATTGTGTATAATATACAATGATAGTTTATATAATACCATAAACTCAGCATAAATCGTTATTAAACGTTCAAATATCCAATGTATAACATTTTATATTTTAAATGTTTATCAGTCACTCAGAATCCAAAATCAGATAAATAAAAATTAGAATTACTTCAATGTGTGCAATAAATAATAAAAAATATTGTATTTCGAATATTCTGTGATAAGTATATTACAAAATACAGTGAATTTATTGTCCGTTGATAATAATGATATCATGCGCACTATATTAATTACTCACTTACTTTGTAATTATTTCCATTAAAATAATGCGATAATAATTTATACATAAACAAGAAAACGTGTATATTATCTGGCTAAAATATATGCTATTGTATTGTATTAAAGTGGGTGTCCCCAGACCCCACAATAAGGTATTTATTCATTTCCGCTAAGCACACCCGGCTTTACATAAGAAGCTATTTTCAATTTTATTCAAGCACATAGTCGATTTACCTGCGTGGTTAGGTACAAAACCGCCTCAAAACATCTCGCACGCACATTTTGGGTGTAGTTCCGTCACGTTTATCGCAGGTATAAAATACGTACTTGGCGATCAGCTAACGGTATTCCCGAAGTTTTATTATATCTCGGAACTCATACCTGCTTGTACAATAACCCTCGGCCACCTCAACCACCGCCACTGGAATATGCGTGTGTCAAATCCGTCGCATTTGCATTAAACCATGTGAAATAGCACCTGTTTTGTCTGCGCACCACCTACTCGTGTGCGTATTATAATGCATTTTAATGTCATTCACCAATATTTGATGCAGAATTCGAACCGACGCGCACAAAATGGTTGCTGGGATTTCGCAACGGGTATTCAGCAGTCCCTGGCAAATGTATGCGAATTAAATCGCCTATATAACAACTATCCCCAGAGTGCTTATGCAAAACGCAGTATTTTTGAAACCCATGCCACGTTGCTGCCTTAATATGTTGTTATATTTCCCCAACGCTCGTAAATTTCGGAGCGTAACACCGTAGTTACCCATGTCCCACACGAGGTTATTTCTATATTTTATACTCTTTTAAAACTATTTGTGTCTTACCATCAAACGATAAATTAACTGAAATTCTTATACGGTGCGTTTGAATGATAATAATATTATACACACTTAATTGGTATATCCATTTATTTGGTTTTCCACATACGAGTAGAAAATACGTTTTCATGATTTTTTTCTTAAAATACATTTTTTTTATAATAAATTATGCTGAATGCCAATTTATACTTCTAATAAATATGACCTACTATTGTTTAATGCGTGTTGTTTCAATGAAATTGCTCTGCAGTAAAAATAGCTCATATTTAAGTAAGCGAAAATAACTTTAAAAATTAAATACCTGGTATGTAATGAAATCATAATTCATATAAAACAAATCCAGTTTCAATTTGCTTTTTGTAAATAATTAATATATAATTAATTTTTTTTATAAGCAAATAAGTTTAAAAATGTTAAAATTATAAAAAAAAAATCATTCATGTGACATTGATATAGTGTACTTGTATTGTAGATTTTAATTTAAATTTTTTTGTGACATTTAAACGTATTTACTAATTTCAAAATAATCACTGAAAGTATGGTAAATTTGAAAGGTGAATAAAATATTATTAAGCCTTAAAACAATAATAAATAATAAATTGAACCAGGTAAACAGGCCCAATCGTGTATAAACTACAGACTAATCAGCCTTCTTCTATCGCTCTCTAAATTATACAAAAAGATTCTGCTCACTAAGATAAAACCATTCCCACACATCATTTAAATACATCAATTTGGATTCAAAACACATCACTCTTCTACATGTCATAAAATCCAACAAATATCAGAACTAATTATACGAACTAGGACTAAAATTTAATTCACTAACTTTCCCCAAATACCTAGATACTTAAAACAAACGTTCCAAATCAGAATAAGAACCAATTCCTCCCGGTCTTACAATATACAAACCGGAATTTCTCAAGATTCAGTTCAAGGTCCAAAATTCTTCAACATCAACTATCACGATATTCCAAATCCCCCAAACTCTCAACTAGTGAATTTTACTGAAGATACAATAATAATAGCCCAAGACAATTTCTTGATATGCTTAAAGACTAAAAGGCTCAATGGTTCATAAAGGACAGGCAAATTCACAACGATACAAGAATACCTTTCTCCCAAGACTGAATAAAAACTTAATTCGAACATTTCCACACCAATCTCAAAGTTTTCGATGAACTACGGTACTACAACTCGGGAACCGAAATAAAAAAAAACGGTACTTAGAACTGTGACTACCTTCTCTTGACAGACGACAGTGAAGACGAAAAATAAATTATCAAATTACAACCATAATTATAAATTCATAATAACTTTTAATGTAATATTGTACATGTTATAATAATTTATAATTAAACTGTAAAATTTGTAAAAGTATGCGGTATGCTGACGCATTTCTATAAATGAATTTGAAAAAAATAATAATATTATGCTTACATAAACGTTTGCTTATATATAATAAATATTAATTTATATTCGTTACTTATAAAATATAGTAATATAATACGTATACAATTTAAAAGAACATTTTGCAAATGTTGAGTGAAATTCAGATAAAAAATGTTAGATGCAGTATTATGAAAATCTATAACCATTTGATACATTAAAAATGTAATATACATTTTTTCAGTTTATGTCTTTAATTTATTTTATTTGTTCACACCTTTAATTAAATGATGCGGTTTGTATTTATATAGTTTGTATAAAGTCTATACTAGTTTTGAAAGAAATGTGCATTAATTTAGAAAACTATGTTGTTTATATATTAACTGTAAATAAGTATTATAGTTTTATAATATTTTTTTTATTTTATTCATTTTTGTATTTTTTTATAACATTATTTTTTTTTTTTTTTTAAGACAGGAGGTTGAAAGATAAAAAGTTTCGTATAACTCTATCTCTTGATCGTAAGTCAAGTTGGTACTTTTAAGAGTCATTTTTTTTTTATTTCATCGGTATTTTCTCTTAGTGCAAGGATAAACTACATAAAAGTGTTAAAGAAATAGAATAATTTAAGTAGTTGATCTGAATTCCACTCAAAATCGTTTTTCGAATACAAAAGAATATCACTGCTTTAAAATTCAACATCACAAAATCACAACGTAATTTACAAATGTAGTACACCCACTCCAATTTTTCCATCCAAATTCAAATTGTATTAGTTTTTCATTTTTATATCATTGATTTAAAACCATATTAGGTACATTTAAACATCCATTTAAATTTCTTCAAAGAATCATCTTATTATGCAAACTGGTTGGTTGTATTAAAAACACATTATTTCAGTTGAAAGAATAAATCACAATATATTTTATATATACTTTTAATGAATTTAAAATATCTGTTCCATTTGGTGGATTCATTATCACGTCAAAAATTATAATAGATATGTACTTATCCAAATGTTAATAAAAAGAAACTGAAAAATATATTTATTGAGATTTTGCTTGTACACTCTATTTATATAATATAATATTATATTTTGTGTATTGCTTGAATACCTTATTCTGAAGATTCGTTGATTATTATTCGTCTACCTTTAAGTATAAATAATTATTTATGGCGATTGTATTATATAGCCAACAGAAATAATACCATAATATAGTACATTTATATACAAATATTCAATACTAATTATACTCTGAATACTACCTACTATAAATATAACAATGAGATTAGCTAATGATAACCAAATTGATTTATTTAACTTTAACTATGTCGAGTCTTTTATTAATAATATTATTAGATTTTTTATGCAAATTGTTTTTATTTTTTCATCAATCTTTATTATCTTTATTTTGTTTAATTCACCTTGTTATTTTATTTATATTTAAAACTGTTATTGTATATTTGTCTGTTTGAATAAATAAACAGCATTTTCGTTATTAGATTTATAAATAGGTAATAAGTATTAATATATATATTATTTTTATAAAACCGAATTTATTTTCATTTTGAGAGTTTGAACTAGTAACATTTTTTGACAGTTATTTCTGAATGTTGATAGGTAGGTATTAATGATGGATTTTAATACAAGTTTTAAAAAAATAGAATGACTACTACTTTATAATATTTGAACCACAAACGATAACATTTCACAAAAAATCTATAACCATCTTTTACCAACTTTACAAACATAAATTATTAATCTTTGAAGAATGTAATTAATAATTAAGACATTCGTTTAAAAGTTAAGCTGTATAAGAGTTAAATATATTTAATGTGATTATTAAAAACTGAAGAAGATTGATGAGTTTGTAAGTATTAGTTACATTACGGTCAAAAACAATTAATTTTAAAAATAATTTGTTATACATTTTAATTGATGTTTACTACTCGTACAGCTGTTCTATTTTAGTACTTATAGAGGTTAATATTTTACAATTTTTACTGCTGATACTGACATTTTATTTACTGTAATTGATTAATTTAAAACTGTGAACCACATTTTAACATTTATTTTAACGGTAAAGAGTAAATCCTTATTTAATTTTAATAACATTCTATGTAGTTTAACCTTGTAATTTAAAAAAAGTAAAGTAAAAGTACTCTAAACACGAATTTCAATAGATTGATAGTATTAAATTATCAACACAAAATTAACAACTTTACTTTTTTTACAAATTAATAAATAAAATAAATAGTTTTATCCTATAAATGATGAAAAGTTATAGATTGTTACACAAAGTAACTTATTTAATTTATCAGTTTTGACTAAACTATAAATTATGGTCTAGACTCTAGATAAGTACTCGCATATCTAAAATCCATGGCGATTTGTGATGTATAAATCTGGTCTCGTATTTTCCAGTATATCTTATTGTCCCCAGAGACAATTTTGGGTTCATCAATTTAGTCCATTTTTAGCAATATTTATGAAGAGTCTTATTATTTTTTTTGAACAAAAAGATAATGGTAAAAATATAATTCTTATGTGATGACAGATGATACAAACAATTAATTTTAGTTTCAAATATATTAAATTATAATGATGTGTATTTTCTTTTAAATGTTTATTTACAAAAAAAAAAATTATCACATAATAAATTATGTTGCTTACCAGAAAATTTGTATCGTAAAATTTTAATACATAAGTTTAAAATTAAATTTCCATCACCATGTCTTTCTTTCTCTCTTTAGTCTGTATTTTCATACATCAAACATTATTTTGAAATTTTACCATAAACGAAGGACAGTTGAATTTTTTACTGTACGTTTTACAAGACGATAATAAACTTTAAACGCCAAATGCTAATCACTTTCTAAGATATTAAACCGTTTTTATTTTTATTTTATCCTTTGTTGGAATATGCGATCCATTATAAATAGCCACGAATGACTCTTGGAGCATCCGTGGTGTCTACGTTCTATAGTAGACTGTACTACTGTATACGTATCCAGCAAATTACTAGCATATATTTTATAGGATTGTAAAAACGTAATTTTCATTGCGCAACTGAATAGGTTCCTATCCAGATTCCAGACCATTAAATTTCGTTTGCTTAATCCACCACTACGCACAATACTTCATAATTTCTACATCTGGCCACAGAATAAACAATCAAAATGGACACTGATTCTAAAATATACTATAGAACAATACCATAGAGTAATAACCAAATCAATGACACCAAGTTTTTGGAGAACATATTAGATTTCCGATGAGAAAAAAAATTATGTTGCATCATTATATAATAGTTTTATTGAAAGTGCTAATTATTTTGTTATTAAATAATGTAATACAACCAAAACACTAAAACAACAAAGTAGTATGCAAATTCGGTACTCTGAATAAAACGAATAACGATCACTGAATTTTCAATTTCAAATGCTGAAAACACGTTGTTATCACAGAATAAAACAATGAGAGTGTCTTAATTATAGTGGTAATAATAATTTGTTCTCCAAAAAGATGGCAGCTGAGTGTCTAGGGGCATTGTGTTTTTTATCGTAAAAGCTCATTCTGGTGATTTAGTTATTTTTGTAATAATTTGTATTTATCACACTATCTACACTCGACGTAGTAAACTGACTATCATTATTAAACACATATTTTAGTACACTTGTTGTTTTTTTCCTATGCTCAAATCATAATGTGACAATAAGTTTTAAAATAATATTCATATTCATCATACAATAGAGTTAAAAGTAATATATTACATTAAATTTATTTAGATAAAGCGAAATTTGTTATTTCATATCGACGAAAGCCATTACATCAGATAATATTGTAAATGGTGGAATACTTATTTTTTATAATATATTAAGTATATTACACTGAATGGAAATCATAACTAATAACGCCCGATAACGTTTTCGTAGTTTAGGGTGGTTCGAGTGGATCATAAACCTTCTTGATTTGTATTTACTAAGAAAGTCTTGTAAAAATATACATTACAATATAATATAGAGAAGAACATTTTTGGAAAAAAAATGGACGATTTGTGTGTTGCGCATTAAATTCAAGATAATAATATACAACACACTTTAAAGTTGACACCATACGGGGCGGTGAGTGTATCACGCATGGTCTCCGATAGCGTCATTTCCAATAAGTACTTAAAACGTGTTTATTATTTTATTACCGAGGTGCCCCAGTGGAAAAACTTAGATGATCCTTTGCAAGAGAGAATTTGAATTATTGACGTGCTCGAAATCACTGTGATAGAGTGACAGTCGCACAACCCGCACATAATGCACGAGTGTAAAAAGTAAAAACTCATTGTACCGTGTCCAATTGCGTTAAAAACTTTTTATACAGCATCCGAGCTGGTGATCACTATCGTTTTTACTATCATTATTATACAAAAATATATTTTTTTATAAAAGCTTAAGTGTTCAACAACTACTTACAGTGTTTCTACCTATAAAGGTTAAGTAATAATATTTTGTTTGGATAGCATAAAACCGTATTCGCATGGTAGTACGTGGTACAGAAGTCATTAACCCGTTCGATAAATACTTTTGAAAATATACGTCTGTTTTTAGTATTTTAACAATTATAAATGTTATTGAGCCGTTCACGGTACTCGGGTCACAAATAATAGCGAAACATAAAATTATACAATTTAAAAGAATTATCAGATATTGAAAAGACAAAATATGCACGTACTTCTTAAGTGGCTGTCCCGCCGATCGTATTCCTGACGTCAGTAGGTTTTACACCAACCGCCGTAGTCTTGGCACTAGTTTAATTTATCAATGATAAAATCGAGTTTTAAGTTTATGACGGCATTTTAAATAGAAAATGGATGGACAGTTGAGTGATATGTATACCTTCATAAAATAATGTATTTATATGGACATTGAAAACACTGAACGCAATTCTCACTCAATAAGCGTATTGTTTGAAAATCTTAATAATTTGCACGTCGAACAAAAAAAATTTCAAATAACGATAAATTTAAGACTAAGTATTTTTTATTATTATTACTTTTAACGTTCTACGTAAAACCAAAATTATTATAAACTGTTGATAGTTTAATGTACGTTATATATTTTGAAAATAAATGTTATAATTTGAAAGCAAATCAATAATTATATATAATTTAGACATCCGACGTATGCTTTACAAATGTCTGTAACCAGAGACTGTGCTCTATTAATTCCCAATTATAATGTTTTTCATTATACTATAAAACATTAAAGTCTATATACTATACTCCTTATTTGTTAAAAATGTAACCATTTATCAAAATATATTCTCTATTATTAGTTAGGTATTACAAAATCGTTATCCATAATATTATATCTGAAGTCTTAACAATTTGGTTTTTAAGTGTTTTGATATATTTCAACAACTTGTTTTTAGAGTTTCAATATTTTATTTTAATAATTTGTTCTTTGAGTTTTTCAATAAACTATCAGATATTTTATTATTAAAAAACATTAAACTATTTGTGCATATAAAATATAGATAGGCACATGCCTACATAATTCTATTTGAATTTTGTATGTTTATGCTAGACATAATTATTGGTTGACAATTATTTAAGGAAAATAATAATGATTGTAATAATTTAATTAATTGTTCAAATAATTTAAAAATCTATTTAATTACGTAAAATTATTTTAAGTTCATAACAAAATAACATCTTATAATGATGTTGATTTTGATGTTAAAATACCTACCTATAACATTATAACTTTATGATAAATGTCATAAAGTTACAATTTTTTATATGATGTTCGACTATTTTTATAGTGATAAAAAGAAAACACTTAATGTGATTATGATATTATAATGCGGTGTTTTCAAAAAAAAAAATATATATATACTGCCGTATTAAAAAAGGTTGGAAAAAATTTTAACAAGCGTTTATTAAAAACTATGTGGGGCATTTAAATATTATACTTTTGAAAGGGTCACAATAATTTTATAATTTTTCATAACCCTTACGGAAAAGTCCTGTATGTGACATTGACAGTACCTATACATTTATTAGGACATTTTTTAATGTTTGGTTTTTATTGTTTATTAATATTCATATTATAATTCATTCTTATCTGATAACTGTCATATTACTTTATTACGGAGTATTAAATAATATTATGTTTATGATCTAAACGTAGTAAGTTTGTATTATATTATATTAGTTATTATTATATGTATGCAAACAAAGTGAAAAAGTTTTATTTAGTGTCAGCAGAAACAATGGGAGTCCTGGAAAGGTCGTTGTCGTCCGTGCTGTCAAGAACTTTCGGTTACTTTAGAGTTTGGACTAGTCTTAAGTCTTCTCATACATACTGAGTTAGGATTTTGTAAATTTGTATATTACCCTTATTATGGTGTTGATATAATTCATGATTGTACCTACGTCTGAAATTACTCCACTGTTAATAAAATAAAATAATCTGTGACCAGTTACCACTGTGTTATTCCATTAGTATACTTAATTATTCATAATAATATAATATAGGCCCAATAAAAGTGGATTTACAAAGAAATTTGGGCGTAAAAATAGTCAAAATAAATAGGTGATTTACTAAAATAAAATGTAACGTCCTCTTTTCAACAATACAATATCTGTTTCTTGTCTTTTGATATTTAATTTTATTTCTTGAACACTATAATATATGAATAGGTTAGGTTATATATATGTATATATATATATATATATATATGAGTATAACATGAGTTATATAAAAGTATATGTTTATTATAACTCTCCCATTTTGCTACCATCATTATTCAATCATCAATCAATGTTCTGAAATCATTGATGAATTTGATCAAAGTTTTGTTAATTTAGTTCTTAAGCATTTCAGTTGAAAATTGACTGGTCTATATTTAAAGTTTTGTCCTCAAAAAATTGACTATCCATATTATAAATGCTTTAATAAATATTTGACGTGTAAATCAAAATAAAAATGACTTGTGTATAATCATGATAACACATTAAATCATTTCATAAAAAATGCATATATTATTTGATCAGATTTTTGATATCTGATAACAAAAATTACAATAAAAACATACAGTTTCAGATAAATTTTGCATATTTTATAATGTAGGTAATTTATTAATAAGTTTAAAATAGGTGATACTTCTACTTCTTCTGGCATGTATATTTTCTAAGAGTTTTTGTCGCCATTACTACACTTCGCCACCTGTCTTTATCTTGGATACTTCTCTTCAGTTCTCAACACCTAGAGTTTTTAAAATCTTTTTCTTATTATGTAACCTAACCGTTGTATCTCTTGGCTCTTAATAAAGCTTGTTACTGGTGCTAGTTTCAACATATCGTACAGCTCTTTATTATATTTCCTCCATCAGTTACCCATTGTTTCATCGATGATAGGTCCACATATTCTCTTTTATACTCTGTTCTCGAAAGACCTCAAGATTCTATTTGTTTGTTTGGTCATCGTCCAAGCTTCGTAACTATACGTGAAAGTCATTCTTATAATAGCCACAAACAATCTTACTTTCGTTTTTTTTTTAGATATAATATTGGATGTTAAGAATTTTGTCAGTGCGTGGAAAGCTTTTTGAGCTTTATTTATTCACTTTACTTAATTCCTTTGAACAGTCATTCTTTGAGCATATCGTTGCTCCAAAAATGTAAAATCGCTAACTTTTTCATAGTTTAAGTCTCCTATCTCATAAGGGTTCTCCTTATTCTCAATAAGCTTCATTATCTTTGTTTTCTCAGTATGTATTTCAAGACCTTTTTTCTTTGTTGCTTCTTCTAACACTAGCCACATCAGCTGTGTCTATAAGCGATTTGCCTATATGTCTAAATCGTTAGAAAAACCAAGGAGCTGTATCTTATTCTGATTAATTGATAAATCACCTTCATTGTTCTGTAGCATTCTTACCAACAAAATAAGTATTACATTTATGAAATATTTATTTAAATTTTTTTACGATAACGTTTAACTCAAATTATATACTCTTCACATAGTAAATTAATGTACCCAGTTTTTTGCAAATTAGGTAATTTTGAAAAGTAATCAAATAACTTTAATGGGCTGATTATTAAAAATATAATTAAGTTACTTTATCGTACATTATCGTGCATATTAGAAATTCTAAATTTTGGTATTTTTACATATTTAAAGATTTGAACATATATTATATAAAAGCATATTTTTCATATTTAATAGTCCATACCATCAAAAATTTGACAAAAAGTATTGCTCGCAAAAGTTGTATGTAAACATCAATACTGTTTATATCAATTGTCGACTATAACATATCAAATTTGATGCAGCAAAAATATAAAACATAGTTGTATGAGAAATTTTATTCTAAAATTATTATATTATTTCTCATTAAAATCTATTTCCATTACTTTTATCTACATTATGTGTTATACGTATTTCCGTCATATAGATTGTTAACAACGAGTTTATAATTAGTTTTCAGCTTAAAGATTATAAATCAGGCCAATGTGTGCTGGTAAGATGTTTGAAATTGCGAAATCAATTTCAAACCATGTGCCTGAAAAAATCGAAATCTATATATATATCCGTGTAATACAAAAACTGATACTAAGAGAGTACAAAAGAACAAGCGTCGTTAATGGCAGACTGCAGTAAGCTTTTTAATGTAGCATATCACGACACTTGTCTATCTGTCGACCGATTCGTCGTCGATTTTTAGTGGGTTTTATATTACATAAAATATTATTTAAGCATAAAATGTAAAATCTGCCAACGTGTATATAAAAAAAAATTATTATTACTAGAACCTTGCAGATAAGGTATGTTTTAAAAAATATATACCTGCAGTAACCACAGTAAAATCTATTGTCAATGTCTTGATAAAATGTTTAATAATAGTGTGTAGTTTGGTTACATATATTTTAGCAGTGATATCAGTTTATTATTAATATGTGTAACTGTTATAGTATAATCCAATAATATTATAATCAATGAAAAACCACTGTAAACTGAACCTCACACCAAACGCTAATTCATATTATATTATAATCACGGCCCAGTGGCTTATCTATACCACCTTATATAATTTATGATGGATCAATCTAGTTACATGCTACTAACGTAAACCAAAATAATTTTAAATAATAATCTTAGCTTAAAAAAAATCTACAACAGGCTTGGTACATGCCTATAATTATTATGAGAGTTACGATATGTTTAAACAAATAAAACAGGCCTATAAGTTGCATTGTCACGTATAAGTATGAAACTTAAAACTTAATTTTCAAATTTAAAAAAATTATTTGTTGCTGTTCAAAGTTTTTACGTAGATATTAAGTATTAGATTGAAGACTAATCGATGGTAAGATATACGTTTTCTTAGACGATGTTATTATATTATCGACATAAAAAATGTAATACTTTAACTAAATCGAAAAACATAGTGTATTTTAAAAATTCCATTATAAGATAAAATTCCATTTTTCTTTTCGTACCTACATCTTGACATTTACTAAACGTTATTGTGGTCATATTGACTTGGGTAGTTACAACAGAAAAGTTGAATATTAAGAACAATATTACACTTTTTTTGATATTTGAACTAAAAATACTTACAATTCTTAAATAAATATTAAATACATTTAAAGTATTCAATCTCCCACAATTTTTTCATTTGTTGTGCGTAAAATAATGATCATAGTTATTTAATTTATTTTAACTATTCTAAATATTCGTTGAATTGAAACCTATTATTATAGAATTATAGTTCGAATAGAAAATGCAAAGGAAAATTAAAAACTAAATACATAATTTAACACTGAAGGAAATAAATTAGTTCATGAAAATATATTGACAGTGAAATCACAGATGCCTACTCGAATAAATCGGGTACTCGTTGTGGATACCCTGCGATGTGTCATGGTCGGACCGTATGGCGTCAATAAATTACATTTATTTGTTTTACAAAGTAATGAACCGTTTACTGATTGAATTAAGAAATTTAATAATGGCCAATGGACTTAAATAAACAAACACGGTATTTATGTTATTTTATGGACAGATAATGTAATCATAAAGATACAGTATGTCGTCTATACATTCCCAATAATATCAATGATTGCTTTAGGTTATTTACGACAATTTCCGAACGAACAACTTTTTAGTTAGTAGGATTCGGAACAGTTTATTACAATAGTAGTCACATTAATAATATGTTAATTATTTACAATAACCGTAATACTTATATAATTATATGTATAAATACGTTTTCAAATATGAGTATATATTTAAATACTTTTGATTATGATGGTTTAACGTTCACCATTTTCAAGATAAGAGAAACAGTAATTTAATACGTCTATTAAGAAACAAAATTTTTAAAACAGCAACACGTTGTAGTTATTAATACCCTTTTAGTATTGATGAAATAAATTTATTTTTATATTTTTAGCAGGATGAGGTAAAAATATCGTTGAATGTTGTAGGTGCTTTCTTTTTAAATGTACTCGTATTTCATATGTTACCATTTTTTAAATAGAATAAGTGCTCCGAACGTTCCATGTTGCTTTAACCTCTGAATACTGTAAATTTAACAAATACGTTCTCTTAAAAAGCTTATTTTATAAAAAGTTCAGTAGATTTTTATGAAAATTATGAAAAATAACGAACAGAATAGTTTAATATTAATGAAATTAATAAAATTATTGATGTTGTTTTGTTGTTATTAAGAAAATAATAATTTCAAAAAGATTTCACCAATTATTAAAATTTGTTTATTAAGTTTTAAAACTGTTCATTTGTATTTGGATTTTATTTTATTTCAAAATGCTGTAGTAAAAACTAAAAATAGTAAAGTTCAATACGAAAAAATATATAAGTGAACTGCATAATTCAAATATCATAATCTATGTAAGTACTACATTATGACTTTACAAATAAAAAAAAAAAATACTGAAATGTACAGCAACATATTGAAATAAAATTGCAACATCTGCCTGCTATAAGACATTTCGTAATATGTAACAGCCAAATATGACTAACTATAAATTATAATATACTGTAGAAATATGTAGGAATCGTTATTATATTATTGCTAAGTTGAATTGAAAAAGGTATCTATAGTAAAGGGACATAAAAATATATGTGGGTACTTGCGACGACTCAATGTCTTTTAGGAAAATTAAAATGGATACTACCTACGCGGTAACGTTAAAAAATAAAGGCCAAGACTCAGTTGTAACCCAATTCAAACGTTTATTATTATTAGTTTTGAAATATTCGCTGTGCATACATAACATAATAATATAATACATCGATCGACTTCTTCTATTATGTATAAAGAACAATACTTATCATTTTCCACTCACAATAATACGACGAAATACGCTGTAGTAAGGATTTCTACAAATAGTATTGCTGATAAACATTACAAAATATGAATCTTACAAAATGCTCCCGAGGACGGGGGTGGTTTGGTTTCGGAGGGCTTACATAATTATAACACAAATTGCTACCCAAAAAAAAAAAAAAAAATTAAACTGTACTCTGTCAACCTATAGTGTAGATACATGCATTTGTGATATTATTGTGTTCTTATATTGTAAATTATATTAACACCACCCGATAACAGTTCATATATTAATAAAACTCCCAACGATACACACAAGCCATAAAATTGACGAGTATTGTCACATGAATATACATTTTTATTCTCAATTAATGTTCAGCTTATTTTACGGTTATTATTAAAAATATATGTCGGGACGCAGTATTTTTTTCAGCGTACTACTATTGTTGTTTGTTACATTTATAGATTTCACGTGAATTGTTAGTCGTTTTTAATCAAAATTAATCATCATTTGTAAAAGGTAATCAAAAAAGTTCGAAATATCGAAAAAGAGTTTTTTATAATGATCCTGCAAAAATAATTCTTCTTGCAAAAAAACAAAAATTAAATAGAATAAAAATGTAAAACTTCAATTAAATTTAGCTTATAAAGATATTTTTATTTTTTTTTTTTTGTATATGGCGTTATATCCGAGAGTAGTTCCGAAGGTTTAGAGAGTTCGGACGCCTATTTGGCAGAATTTCTAATTGGCACCCATAGATTTCTGCCATGCCCGGTTGGGGAATGGCGGACCTCGCCACCTACACAGTTGCCTGCCCAGAAAGTGATGCCGCCCGTGGCCGGGGTTCGAGCCGGCGACGGTGCGCGTTAGAACCTACGCCCCAGTCCACTCGGTCACTCCATCCCCTTGCTTATAAAGATGAGCCCATAAATTGATTAAAATTATTATGTACAAAGGTGTTTTTCAATGTAACAAAAAGTAGAAGCATAAAGTTATGTGAAATTTACAGAAAATTTACAAACAAACTATCAAAAATATAGGTTTCAAAATATCAATGATAAAAAATAGTGTCGTAGTCAAATGTAACCTCACGTAAGACTCTCAAACCCAACTCATAACATTTATTTTTGAATAGTCAATTATATTATGTTAACTTTCATTGAATATAGATTCTGTATTTTAAAATTAATGTAACCGTAACTCGAGTATCGAAATACATTTTGTTAATTTTATTAATGAATTAATACATTATACGTAAATAAACATACCAACTATAGACTAAATAGCCATAAGTTATTCTAGGCCTAAATAATATTATAATATAGTGAACAAAAATATTAAATATTATATATTTTTATTATTTTCACATTTATATTTTTTCATATTAAAATTACCACAGAGGAAATACAAAATGGGTCACATGTAACATTAATTTTCTAAACTGAATAATATTGTACAGGATTACTGAAAACAATTTGATCTCCGTAGTTCAACTAATGCTTTTGTTTGTACTCTACTGTAAATAATCTGTTCTTATCTAATCATCTAATAGATTTTTTATTTTTGTCATATTTTTTCAATGTTTCTTATATTGAAAATTGTTCATATTTTATCATGTTTACATTGAAAACGATTCTGAGTGGATACAAAATAATTTGAGATTTTGACAAATTTCGTAAACATTTGAAATTCAAGTCCTCATAAAATACTTCCACAATATATTTTCGTCTTCCCTGTTTGTTTTGAAAAGTAGCTACTGAGAATTTTTTATTTTTAACACCCCCTCCCCCTACTCCAAAAGATGATAGACATTTAGATACACACAAAACACATCATTATAAAATCGATAGGTATCTATATTTATTATTCCACTTATATTTTAAAAAGGAAAGTAGCTATTTGCTTGTATGCGTAATTTATACGTTAAAATATTATAGTGTTTTTCATATTTAATTTAAAAACTAATATTAACGCGCATTGTAAAAATGATTTGGAAAGGAATGATTTATGTAATTTTTATTTTTATAAAAAATAATGGACAATAAATAATTTGGGTTTTAACGGTTATTCTAAAACTCATTATAACAAAGCAAAACGATTCCTTAAAGTTTGAATGAAAGTGCTTGTCACTCATAAAATAAATTATGTACAAATATTATAATTTTACAGTTATAAATATTTCTATTATACAACTTTAGAATAATATAGTCTGTTCCTTTCAAAATAAAAATTCTTCCAAAACGTTAAAGAATGTCACGCGAGTACCAATCATTTCAAGCTACATAAAACTTCTCATGTTTCAAAATATGAACACCAGTCACTATAAATGATAACTCATGCAATTAATTTTGTTTTAAATTTTAAAAACAACATCATCGTTATCATAAATGGCATTTTTATGTAATTTGATAGAATATTCAAAAATCAAATCAATTTGTTTTTGAAAGGCAAAAACAGTAATGTGTTAAGCTTAAGAGAGCACAACAATATAATGTTTTTCTGCATCTTTTACACGTGTAGTTTATAGTTAAAACTTTTCTTTGTATTTCACCCGTTGTGATTCAGTAATCAGTCACTGATTACATTGTTGAAAACAGAAATTAATTAATTTTAAAGAATGTAATTATCGAATTTTGTCTGAAGATTTTTTTTTTAATATGTTTCTAATAGAAACATATTAAAAAAAATATATAGTTATCCATAGAAACTTTCTATGGATATTATTAATAATTTTATAAATACCTAATACAAATTAAAAAATTAATAATAAACAATACCTGCTTTAAAATCAAAATATATATATATATATATATATAAAAAAACTTTTGGGGAAACACAGATAGTATTATTATTTATAGTTATTATACTAGATAATGATACCGTTATTTCAATAATGTAATCGCAATGAATGAAATACAGTGGTAGATTTTAGTTTATTATAAATGTACCAATGGAGTATACAATATACACAATAATACTAAATAATACTATACCATACCATAATATAATCATTTTTATATTAAATTTTAGATTAATTGTAGTAAAGTTTTATTTTTGATTCTTAATCGTTTATAATATTTTGGTTTTAAAATATAGTTTTGATTAACATTCATTGAATGTAAAGAATATTTAACGTCTTCATAAATTATTATATATTCATATTTAAAAACTATAAAACAATATTATAATGTAGGTACCTATTATTTTAAAACTAGATTAGAAAAATGTATAATATATAAGTACATATGATGTTTATATGTATGTATATGTTTTATGTACTTGTGTTACGTAAGCATAGCCATTAAAAGATCATATAATAATATGATTTACCCATTTACGTATATTCTTTTATTTTAGGTCTATCAAACATTACAGTTTATATTGTTTTCAATCATTTAACAGGGTTTAAGTTTTATTCGCCAACAACAGGTTAATATTGATAGGCAACTATAAAAAAAATAGAATAAACACGTTCATGATAATACAGCTTATCATACAGATTAATTCGAATTTAATACTCCTGGTGGTTGGTCCCTGATAAACTACATGTATGTAGGTATAGTGTATTAATAATAGAGATTGGCCATTGTCCGTGACATACTATATTCACTATTGTACTACTACAATACAAGCCTCGGCCGAGGGAGCTCGCCAATAAAGCATAAAACATGTATGTATATGATGAATAAAAATGACGGGTGCAATGTGTACAAAATGATTGTGTTTATACATTGAATCGTGTGGATTGAAGGTACCCTATATTATTATCGTCATATCCTCTCTCTTCGTCTTGTCGTGAAGCTCAGACCATTTTTTATGTGGTGAATCGCTCATTAAAAATATAAACGTGACGCATCAACAAATGCAAAAAATAAATTGCAGAAAATACGTGGTATTTGCAATTTAAATTTCCAACCATTTTTTTTCAAATGCATTTCTATCAAACGAATTCAGTTATGTCATTAATGTAACGTCATAGCTGTATGGATTACTCAGATATTCAAATCATCAATATTACATTATTATTATTATTATTATTATTATTATTGTTAATATTTTTATAATTGTACAATTGTACATTCAAATGTTATTACTATTATTGGTGTAATATATGGCATTAATAAACATTTAGAATTTAATATGCATGAAATAGTTGTTAGTATATGTTAGTTTAGGTACCTAAAGCCAGACGTTTTTGTATGTTACTACTTATTAAAGTCTACAATGTTACACTAAACATTGCGCTTGTTAGAAGGTCAATGTGAAATGTATATATATATATATATATCTTTACCACGAACCACGATATAAAAACATATCCTACATTTCTTATAAATAATCAATTCAAAAATTGTTTATAAAACATATTCGATAGCTTGTTAAAATCATCAAATTAAATATCACTAAATGGATATCCAGATGAATAACATCATTACGAACTTGATTTTTGACTAAGTACCATCTCGTGCATAAAATAGTTTATTGTTATTATTATTATTATCTGAACAATGTAGAGAAAATGTACATCAATTCCATTAAATGGATGAACATTTTTTTCTATTTTGTGTTTTTAAAACCTGGTACATTGTTCAGATCGTTATTATGAAATATTATGAACATTGAAAACTTCATAAAAATAGAAAGTATTGATTATACCACATGGACATGGATGTTACATATATAATATAAACAGTTAATATACATCATAAACTAGTCAAAACTACTAAATAAACACTGAATATGAAATAATTTTGGCCTAAATGAGAACCTATCCAGATTTCTCCATTTCATTAACTATTTTTTTTTTTTTACAAACACTTTTCTATAAATTAATTAAGACATAATAAAGTATTTTGTAATAATTTTTAATAATAAAGATTGAAATATTTAATGTTAATATAATATTTTGCATAGTGATAATTAATTATTTTACTACCAAGTGTATATTACATTGAATAAATTAAAAATCCACATTGGGGTATTGTATTAACTTTAGAACCACATACTTTAAATATTCAGTAGCCAGTATAACCGGAACAATGTTTTATTTAAATATGTTTTTAGTTTTTATCAGCATAACTAAATCCAACAATTCTTTTAAAAAATGAATTGGAAAACTTAAGGCTGTTTCAAAAGTAATGAATGCAACGGTGTATTCACCATTCAATATTCTGGACTATATATAAATACTAACCTACGAGTACTATAATAAATTGAAAAGTTCCAATATATTGTACTATTATGTATGCCACATAATATATATCTACCACCGTTGATAGAAAAGAAATATGTTATGCATACACCGTATTTTTATCATTAAATTAATAAAAATAACTTATTGAGAATCATATCCTTTTAAATATTTTATTTTTACTATCGTCTTCAAGCTACATCTATAGTGAAGCATAAACTAAAGCTCTCAACTTTTATAACTATACAATATGCTTATTGGTGATAATACTTAAATGTTTTTATATTCTCTACTTCCGCAAATAATCGTCATAAATTATAATAGTAAAAATAATTGCTGGTATTGCGTGTGAATAAATTAATGGTTTTTTTCGTTTTTCATTTTTATTTCACATAATATTATCAAATTTGTAATACATCATACACACTGTGTGTTAAAAAAAAATAAAATTAAAACGCGATCGCCACAGCAACCATATACAATTATGTACATCCTTCACGTACGAACAAAATACAGTCTGTTTGTCGTGCTATATGGCATTTGCCTAGAAGTAATAATATAAAACTGTTCCATTATTTGAAACTATTCATGCACAGCGAGGACACAATATAATGTGTATGTGTATTGCATATAATATAAAAAAAAAATAAAACAAAACTAACTGATTTTTTTTCCATCCTATAATTATTGCGGCTGTATAATAATATATAGAAAGGATGTAGGTCGCAATATATACGAATCCCCATGGCTTTTTGAATCCAACGAAATCGATCGAGGGACCGTAGACCAAACGATGGAAATTTAACGGTGCATAACTTTCACTAACGCATTTCACTGTTGCGGAAAAAAAATAAAATGAAGAAACGTATTTTTCGCGAACACCCTAACAACCTAGTAGAAAACATTTTCTCTTAACCTAAACAAAACTATTCCTTTACAATATAGATATGTTTTACATACATTTTCTTTATTATTATTATTCTTGTTGAGAGCAAGTTAGTTGATATTGGTTCAACAGTGATATTTTTTTCTTGGAGAACACATTGCTGGTGGGCGATAACTCTCCGAAACAGAATATCGTCATAACTTATAATTTAACTATTATTTATCGCCGTATTAGTATACCAAAAACGGCATTAAGTTACAACTTGAATATTGAAACAAAAATTTTATTTTTCTTTGCCAATTTTTTTCATTCTTAGCAAATTGGGAAATTTGCTTAATCGATTCCACTATATTAATTGTTTTTAGAATGCAATAATTGTTATTGTTATAACGATGATAACTAAGTCTCCTCTGTAACTCAATAGACTCAAATTTAATGTACGAAAAATGTTTATTTTTTAAAAATGTTGTTACACTTTATAGTTATACATATTATACATAAATATAATCATACAAAATGTCATTAGTATTTTATTTATTTTACTGTATATGTATGAATACATTTATTTTTATTTTTAAACAAGTTAAGTAAACGCATGTTGAGTGACCTATCACTCATTATACATTTTAATTACTTCAAAACTAACTAATATTATTTTTAATAATTTTGTAAAAATAAAAATTGAAATGTCAATACAAAGAAAAATATATTATTATAGTATAAAAATAAAATTAATATTGTGTAGGTAGATTTCAACGATTTAACTTTTTGTAAATTGCTAATGTGTAAAAAAACTAATTATTCAATTTCAAATAAAAACCCTTGATTGTATATTTATGAACTTATTCAATTATTATATGCATTGTACATACAGGGTGATTCACCAAGCATGCTTTCTTTCAATTTTACCTTTAATAATGAATTTATTTAAATTCTAACTTATGACATTTTTAAATACACTCAAAGACTATTTTTTCAAATTCTTGAATTAATTTTCACTACTTAAGGAGTATTCTGTTATGATACAAACTTCTTTTTTTCAAATGAGAACCTCTTATTTTTACTGTGAATAATTTAGCTGATAATTTTTTGAAAAGTGTTAACATATCATAATCGAACGAGTAGTTTTTAAATTATTTAACTTTGTATTCTAAGGATGATAAATCCATGATAATAGGTTTAGCCCCCATATCTGGCTATAATAGTGATTTGACAATTTTAATATATTAATTCATCAACATCTATAATTTGTAAAAATGGTTCAAGTATAATAAATACTAGATCCAATATTATATATATATTTTATACTATTGAAAAATTATTTTTAAAGGCTATTATCCATAATGTAAACATTTTAATAACTGAGATCTGAGTAGCTAATAATTGTTCGGATTTTGAAGTATTATTAATGTTGATAGAAAAATATTTGTCACTAAAACTTTCAAATCACCATGGCCCTATGTCTTATAAACCCATTATTGTGAACCTATTATTTTTAGTACACAGAGTATATAACTCAAAAGTCATTCGTACAAATCAAATTCTGGTACGTCAAAATATTCATAAAATTGTATAATGAAAAAGAGGGGGAGGGTGTTGCAAAACAGACATTTTTATCTACACAGGATACTTCTTAAGTAGTGCAAAAAATCTCAAGAATTTGAAAGAACGGTTTTTAAGTGTACTATTAAAAATTCCAAAAATCGGATTTCAAAATATAATTCAAAACTACATAATATAATATATATAGTCAATATAACATAATATAACATATATAATCAAAACTACATTATTAAAGAAAAAAGGGGAGTATGTTTGGTAATTACGTTGTATAAAAAGTATATTTATCATTAATATATGATATACACATAAAATATAGATAAAGGCACAGGTTGAGTTGTTACTTAAATGCCATATTTTAATGCATTTATTGATTATAAAGTGTATTTATTCCTGAATACATTCTTAAATGGAAAAAATATATTTTTTATCATTTTCTTTGACATAATTTTATTTTATGGCTACCTTCCATCATTGTAACGTCCTAAACAGATATTTTTCCGATATTTAAAGTATTGATTTTCAATTTTTGAGAACTTTGGCTCAACATATTGTCTATAGGATAAGTATTTATTTGATTTACCATCATAATTTACACAATAACATTTTACACCCAATTTTCGAAGTAGGTAATTTTTTTTTATTATTATTATTTATCATTATCGTTTATTCTTATGCTTACTACCATCATTAATTATAGCTGAATATAATTTTAAGTATAGATATAGTTAGGTAATAGTTACTGTACTATATTATTTATTTAATGGTTAAATAAGATAAATCAATGATAATAAAAAAATACATCAATATATAGCCATGTAAATAATTTTAATAACACAATAAATGAATTATATTATTAATCGCTTTGAATTTTCGAAACTTTTTTTAGTATAAATATTCAAACTATAGCCACTAAGAGCAATGTCAAATAAGTTTTATTTTTTATCCAGTATACTGTATATCATTTTAATATATAATCATAATTATAGCATACTTACTGTGGCTTACTGTGGATGAAATCGTAAAATTTGGTTTTTATCTTTCCCATGATAATATTCTACAATAAGCACAACAAAATATATTCAGTACAAATCATGGATGAATTTTTAACGCCGTTAATAAATAATAATTGTATTATACTATATTATATAACCTGTAATAATAGCATATTATTTGATAAAGTAAATAATTATTAACTAGATTGTTAATTGATAATGTTTCAATAGCCTATATTTATATTATTTTTAATTGAATAATACATTTTAAATTAGTGCATTTTGATATAAGTAGGAGCAGTTTAATATTAATACAATGTGTACGGCGAGTTGATCTTCTGTTGCGTAAAATTGAAAATGTAATAAAATGCATAGCTTTTAATTATATTAATCACCTACATAATGTGTGAAACATAATTATTTTCTTAAGAGAGCAGCAAGTTTTATGTATATATATATATAAATAAAAATTGTGCAGTTTAAATATTAAATGCTTATGATTCCCTTAGTTGCTTCAAAGTGATGTAATTACTATTTTATAACTTTTATCATAATATTATATGATATATGTCATGTTGTTTCTCAGCTTATTGATCATAGACCATTATCAAATATATTAAAATTAAATAACAAAAATACTAATAATAGATTTCAATTTTTTGATTCAACATTCCTTGCTTTTTTTTTATATTCCAAACTATTCTATACATCACATATTATTTTGAGACACCTCCTGCAGTATTGCATTACTATCTTTATTTACCGAATATCAATTTTTCATATTTTACTGATATCTAGAATCTCTGTTTTGCCAATACAAGTGTTATACTAATAAGACCATAAATAATACATACAAATCATGCTAAAAAATAGTATAAGACTTTTTAATAAAAAAAAGTATAATAATATGTTATGGATTTCAATAATTATTATGAAATAATTTTAAAGCAAGAGACAAAATAAAAAATCGGCAAATGAGCACTACTCTGTTGTATAGTAGGTATTGAGTGGGTTATTGTAATGGACGTGTAATTTTAATTCAATGATATAAAATCATTGTATATGAAAAACGATTTTGATTGAAAGCAGTTTGTCAGTCTAAACTACTAAGTATATTTTATGGTATAATTGCTATTAAAGTAATTCATATAACTATTAAAAATACAGTGGGTTAAATTGAATTTTTTGAAAACATTGTATTTCAAAATGTCATCGTGTATATAAAATATAATAATATATTTTAAAAGTTTCAAATACCCACGAATAAAATTTTTTAATTACAACAAAATAACTAACAAATAATTAATTAGTTAAAAATTGAATATCTAATTTCGCCAAAATTTGAGTTTAATTAAAATGTCTAAAAACCATGTTAATATATTTCTTATATTTTTGGATATACTATTAACTACTTATGAGAAACCTTGTTTCAAATTTTCAATTTTTTTTAACCCAACAAAATATTACGAATAGTTTCGACATTCGATGAAAATCTCAAGTAAATACCTACGATTATTCGTTTTTGAATTATAACAAAATAAGAAAATTGTTTTTTGAGGAATCATTGGCTTATGGGTGAATATCAAAATTTCTAATTTCAAATGTTTATCAAAAATTAGTTTAACTTTTTTTTTGTCATAGATAAAAATATTTATAGGAAATCTCGTATTAAATTTTCAAATCTCATGTTTTATAGAAAAATTTTATGAATTTATAAATTAATAAAAAAACAAATTTTTGTGATTTTGACGTATTTTGTCGAAATTCTAAATTTGGACGCTTATAAAAAAACTATTGTAAATTTGCGTTAAACATTTTTTTTAAATTTTCATTAACAACAAGTTCTGAAAAATCATGTATCAAATTTTCAAGTTTTTTTAGCAGACCAAAATTTTTTTATGGACAATAATAAAAAAAAAAATAAACCAAAAATATCTTATACCTGTAAATAGCTCAAGAGTCAAAATATATTAAAAATTGTATGGTTTATAGAAAATGCTAATATAAACATTTAATGAAAATGTCATGTATCTACTGTATTTTTTGTGTTACACCAAAAAAACAAAATCGTTTTATCAAAAATTGGTTTTGCATAAAAATTCCCGTTTTTCCGAAGCGTTCAAAAACTATTGAAAATTTTTATTTTTGATCTCCCAAAATACCAACAGAAATCACTTTTCTGCCAAAAAAGATGTCGAAGAAAAAAATCAAAGCATTTTTTTTTATCACAAAAGGTGATGACGGACACAAAAAATACACAACGAAATCAGAATCTTAAATGATGATTAATGAAATAGATATATTTGTGTTCATATCGAACCTAAACAAATATTTTTTGTGATTTAAAATCTATTTTTTAACCGAATGAATTTATTTGTTTACATTTGTCTTTTTCAGCGCGTTGAAATGTTGAATTAATTTAACCTTACTTTATTTCTACTACGTCAACAAATATAATACTGAGATATGGTAATTTTTTCGGTTTTATGTTACTATTATTTGTAAAGCGGACATTTTTGCTACCCAGACGTGGAAAATATACCGGAATTGATTTAGTAGAAGTTTAGTTATATAAATTTCGGTATTACAGTCCTACCTACCTTTTTTGACCCAGGGGATATATATAGACATAAAATATTTTATGTATTATAGTAATACTGAAACCAGAAAACTTTCATTTTTACATCACATCAAAGTCTATCCCGTGAAGTCACTTAAGAATACTACGTGTAATGTGTTTATTGGAAAGCTATAATATTTTTCAAATAATAAATACACAAGTTAACAAGAAATATGTTGGGAGACATTTATAATATTTTATTGATATTTTTTGTTTGTTTAATAAACTAAAAATCAAATACATGTCTCTGTATTTTTGATTGTATACAAATATTTATTAATAATTGTACAGTCTACATAAATCTTTATAAAAACTATACGATTGTTTAAGAAATTTTATCATTATACAATTTAGACACTAATCTCAGTATTTGTGTTTATTTTATTTTGACTATTTTTATACTTTTACAATAAATATGTGATTACAAGAACATAATTGTATAAAACAATCAGACCTAAGGACTGATTTTATAAAATCTAGCAGTTTTAAATTTAATAAATATCCAAAAGTCTAAATAATTCAGGTTTTTGTATAATTTGCGTCCTACCCTCTCCTACCTATATATCATTTTTCATTGACCAAATTGTGATAAATTACAATAAATTCGATATTAAAGAAACGGTTTATAAATTATTAATACCATATTTAAAAAATAGAAATCAACACGTTCGAATAAACAACGAATTAAGTAATGAAATTTCAACAAAGTGCATTGTACCTTGAAGGACTACTCTATTGCTCACATTTTTCAATATACAATATAAACCAAATATAAAATTTGAATTCATACAGAAAACTAGTTAGCCATGCAGACGATAAAGTTTTTTTTGTTGAAAGCCAGTACTGGGATAAGGTATTTACCAGTGTACATACAGACTTAATAAAAATCCAAAAATGACTATATATAGATGTTTCTTAGATAATCCTTACATTTTAACACATTATTTAGTTAATTCTAATCAACTAAATAAAACAAGTCCATGAATACATTATAATGTTTCTTTAAATCAAAATATATGTTCATACTAAACACATTTCAAATTGTGAACTCATGGGTCCCCATACAAACATTTTTAGTAGGATCCAATATCTTCTTGAAGAATAAATTTAAAAAAGGTCGACAAGTGGGTACAGCTCTGCTATAAGGTAGGTGTTAAGTGGGTCACTTTTATGGATGTGTTAAATTTGTATTCAATGATATAAAATCATTGTATACAAAAAACGATTCTGAGCGAAAACGGCCTGTCAGCCTGCATAACTAAATGTATTTTAAGATATTACTGTTAAAATAATTAATTTTACTGTTACAATACAGTGGGTTCAATTAATTTTCGCAAAAAACATTGCATTTGAAAATATCGTTGAGTATATAAAAAATCATTTTTTTTTTTTTTTTTATTAGTTATAAAGTTTTCCTGACAGTTGGTCATCTAAACTTAAGGCTAAGGAATAAAAAAAGAAAAGTTTGACATTTTGAAAAAGGTTAACAAAAGAAAAAAAAAATTTTTTTTCTTTTTACAAAATCTGTAACAATTGATAAATTAGAAATTGACAAAGTTTTAAAAGCTTAGATCTAACTATATTTTTACAACAGTAATAAGTATGTATAAATTAAGATTTAATTAAGAATTAATAAATATGAGAAACTAATAATACAATAGGCAGTTAGCGTATGAGGTCATGTGGACGTCCACGCTTGAGA
>JACXSJ010002974.1:0-12979 GCA_014851325.1 Pentalonia nigronervosa
TAAATTAAATTTTATAAAAATGAATTTTTTTTTCGATAAGTTTTGTTTGTAGTCCTGTGTTGATGCGTAGTTTTCTCGTAAAGAGTAAAATTACCTACATAAAGAGTTTTACTCTTCGTGTTTTCTCTTTCAGTATGACATATAGTTTTGTATATAATTTCTAGTTTATTTTATGTTTAGATATCTTGTTATTGTTAATGTCAACACAATTACATGAATCTCATTTAATTCGTCATCATAATCAATACACATCATACAAAAACGTTTATCATGATATATTTGCACACACAATTTTAGCATTGATTGGTTTGAAATCCAAATGTAACTATAATATTTTACTTATGAAATATAAATTAAATAAATTTCCTGTAATATATAGTTGTCACAATGAAAATAATGTGAAATAAGCCTTATACACTATTTCGTTATTGTCTGAAATGGTCCATGGAAGTTTATAATATACAGAAAAGCAATCATTACGTGTTACGACACTTGTACAGCTGTACGGTTTAAATTATTTATTCTCGTTCGATTATGACAATCAAACCAAAATAAACCCGTGCGCATTGCAGTAACCTAGTTGGTAAATTTGGGTCGACCATCGATTGTGCTATTTTAACGGGATCATAATATTATATGTATGTCGTATACTCGTGTGTGTGTATTGTGTCTAGGATGTTGAATGGTAATTTGTGCGCTGCTAATAATAATACATGCATAGCATTCCGATTCGAATACAGAAATTTATTAATAATTGAAAGAACGACTGTGGCTCGGTAGCGGTGGCAATATTGCATAGTGTCAAATCGAGACGACCTAGTGAACGTATACTTCTGGTAAGAAAAACATGCAAATAGACGAATTATTCATACGCGTATCATGCGTTATATCCTTCTACATAATAGGAGTGCGTAGTTATCACCGGGATGTACGACTCGCGAACGAGTAATGTCACCATACCGCCAGCCGGTTGGTAAAAAAAAATTACACTGTGACTGTATCCGAAGTAGCAAAATGTTCTTACATTAATATTATTATATAAAATGGTTTGTTTCGCTGTATTCCTCGTTGAAGACAACCGCTATCGTGACGTTTATTATATCGTCGTTATTATTGTGTTATTCCATCGACATTGATCTCGAACGGTTCCGAATCTCTCCGATATAGGCCTTCTCCTGCACCACTATGTATATGTGCATGTATATTATACCACTGTCGTGGCCAACGAACCGCGGAATGATATATATATAATATTGTGTTATCTATACATATATATCTGTATCACGGTGGCGGTATATAGCAAAGCGTGTATAATATACGGCGACACAATAATACGCAGCCCATTTCAGCCACCGCCTCCACTCTACCACCCCCTCCTAATCACCACTCACCTACTCGCCTCTTCTGCCGCAGCAGCATTTGGTCGTGATGATAGTTGGTCGTCGCTCTCCCGTATGTCTCCACAGCAGAAGAGACAACAATATACCTATATAAATATTCTTTTTTCCTCTCCGCCGCACTTCTATACCTTGATGGATTAGTCACGCCCGTATTAACAACAATACTAAATTTATACGAAACAAAAAAAAACCTCTACACATAATGTGATAATAATAATAATAACAGTGCTTGTTTATATTATGTGTAGGTTATGAATTTTACGCTCTTATATAGTACTACAGTGCTCCCGACTTTCACCCATGAATGCTGTTGCAACTATAGCTACCGCCGTCAACGAAAACGGCTATAATATAATATAATATAATATAATTTAAATATAGATGAATGAAAATTGGTGGGTGGAGAAAATACGGCGCACTATCGTTTTTCTTTGCTACTTTCTTTCACAAACGATAGATCGTTTTCGATCCCGTAGCGTCTGTTTTTCCAAACGTTAAATTATAATTTTCGATTTAAATTTCGTGGCCAATGCAGTTTGATGATATCGTTTTGAATAAGGACTTTTTGCTTTGTTTTATATGCGTGGAGGGCTTAAGAAAAAAAATCCCATACGTTACAAAAGGCCCAAAACATACATTATTTGTACCAATCATGTCGATGCACATAATATGTCTTGTATTATTAAACAGTTTTTATACTAGTACCTACTAATTACTATGGTTTGTGTACGATTTAAAAACTTGTTAGTTATATTACTTATAATTTTCTGATTACTGATATTGACAGCTTTAGTGTGTGTCACCGACCATTTGTTATCGTGTATAATATTCGTACGATATTTAAATTTTATTTTCTCCATTTACAGACCAATATCATAGCTGTTTTAAGTAGACTGCTATTGTTGGAACTCGTTGGGCTTAAAAAATACATAACAGCCGCGTAGTGTAGATCCAATTCTGTCGGACCTCGGGGTTACGATAGCTGCATATATATATATATATATATGCTATGTAGATATGGGTACTTATTTGTTAATTGTTTCGACTAATGGCTCGTAGCATTTCTATGTTTGATAATATGTCGAACTATACGTACACCATATTATATGTCGCTGATTATTATTTACTATTCGGCAGATATGGTTTTTTTTTAATCAGTTCGATTACCGTTAATAATTATTGAGGTTTTTTAATTTATTAAGTATAGATAAGAAACTTGTGTTTATCCATAGTTAATTATATTAATCACGAAAAAATGTAACCATGTTTTATAATATATGACGACGCGTGACATTTACGCCCGCTGGATGCGTCTTAAGGATTCAAAAATCCGGTTGTTTGTTTGAATCGTAACAGTTTTTGACTTTTTATCACCGATGGCCACAGCACATGATTTAAGATAGTACTTACTTTCTACCCATATAAGACGGTTTAAAACAATCTTATCAGAAGTAAGATACCATACTATAACTTAAACCGTGTCGATAACCAGTTGCCTTCATTTCGTGTTGTCCAATCAACAATATTGTCGTTCACCTTTTGCACTAGAATTTGTTTCATTACGATTACGTACATCGTGTTTGTTAAATTATAGTGTTTAGTTGTACTCACCATCGTTAACGATCGGGATCGTCGTGAGCCATAGTTGGCCCTCCAGTTATTCACACACCGTTGCTCGACCCTCGTGCAGTTGCGAGCCACTGCAGTTACATCGTCCAGCATCTCTCATCAACCACCGTTCTCTTAGTATTATGGCCGTACGTATTGACATTAGATTTTTCCGCAGTCATCTCCAAAATCTTTGACGTTATCGTTTAGTATAGTCTATATAATAGATTTGTCGTATAGATGCCACCAAATTCCATCTAACTACGTCTTGACGTCTGTCATCGCCTTTCATATATACAGGGTGATTTTTTTATCGCTGAACTTTCATTATTTCAAAAAATTATCATTTTTGAAAGTATTTTTTTAATTTTTTATACGATAATATGTATTTTTAATTTTATATTACAAAACAGAATATTATTTGGAGTATTTTGATACTTTAAAACCAAACTTTGAACTAGTAGATAATTAGTTATAAGTATTTAAAGTTTAGATGAGCAAAATTAATTTGATGGATCAACATTTTGTAGGCTACCACTGTGCTAGTCCATCCCGTCCATCTAAATTTAAAATACCTATAGCTCATAAACTACTCGTCCAAAATTGTTATATATTGAAGTACTCCGAAAACTATTCTGGTTCAGAATAAACCATTAAAAATTTATATTGTCCTTAAAACAAGTAAACAACTTAAGAAATTATATATACCAATCATAAAAAATAGTAAAAACTATATTTTTTGGGGAAAATGTTGTTTTTTTAATGATTTAAAATTATGTCTAAGAAGTATTTTTAAAAATTTTAATAGTTTTTGAAATAATGAGTAATTCATTATATATAATATAAAAATTGTTCATTATATTTATCAAGTTGATTAATATATTGAATTATATATAAGTAGGTACAATATGAATTTTCAATTGTCACTATAAATACTTTCGAATTTTAATATTAAGTTAGTTATTCTTCCATTCATTCTTATCATGAAAACCTAATTACAGTCCACTTCCATGTCTCCATTGAACCTGTCGATTGGTAGCTGACAGAATCTTATAGTCTGCGTTCTAGACGGTATTGTCACGCAAACCTTCATCAAATAAATTGTTCACACATTATCATATTATATTATATGCATGCACATAAAATACATTTTTATGAATCCCTTGTGTAGTATCTATGTTTATTATTTAATTGTATGTTTTTAAAGATTTAAGTTAATTACCGATTGCATGCATATATATCGTGTAATAATACTTAAAGTAAATATCTACTTTTTTGTTAGCTATTTAATATATTTATTTTGTAACAGTTGGCTTCTATTATTGTAGTCTGGCATTTGGTTCTGCCTTTAGTTATAGTTTAACTTTAAACAATATAATATGTAAATGTTCCCATTATTATAGGATTATAATATAATATAGTGTATTGTATATATTTTCTGTCAGTTATTTACATTTTTTATACATATAATGAATTACAAAAATAAAAATGTTTTTTGACTCCAATGCAGTTGAGGTGTTTATACAAGTACTTGCATTATTATCTCGTAAAAAATTATTCAGCGTTTAAAATAATTATAAGTTAAAATAAATATAGCGTTTAGTAGGAGGTACTTGTAAGTTGTAATAATACAATCAAACGAATTCCCACAGTGGTGCCCATAAATGGTTTGCAATTATTAAATTATCTTCAGCAAAACGTATACGAATTAAACACTCAATTAATCTAAAACTAATTAATGCTCGACACAGAATTCAGTTTTAAATACTTGATTCAAAACCCATGTACAAAATATTATTTTGTATAATTTATTTCTTAAAAATCCTATTAATATACGTGTTATACTAGGCATATAATATGTTCCTCATTTTAAATTTTTTTATTATAATTTTTCTATATTATATACTATATGGAGAATTGTTTACCTTTAATGTTAACTTTGGTTTATTTTGTCTTTCAACAAAATATTCCGCGTTGATTAGATCATAAAAATTTAAATTATATACTTTTTACAATACAATCTATATTATTAATGTTTTATTTATAACAATTTCCGTGTATTTTTATATAGGTAACGTCAAGTTTGAAATATCATTGGTAAAAATAATTTTTGCGTTATTTTGATGATAAAAAATATGAATTTTACTATGTATATAAAAATATTGTTTTGTTTTGTCATTTTTTATGAAATGATAACTGTATTGGCTTGAACGCCTTTCGGGCTGAGACGACTACTATCTTTCATACAGAGGAGTATGTTTAGTTGCGTATACGCTACTATTTGTTTTGAACTATTTTCAAATTGATTCAGTTGATTTTTATGGCATTTTTTTTTCATTCCGTTCGACACCACTTATTATCACGTCTAAGGTGTTGGATTTGTTTATTTTATTTTTGATTTATACAGTGACTATTGACTAATGATCTACGATGCAGTATAATATTGAGTAATAGTACGTACTATCAAATTGTCGATTTGTTTGTATTTGTTATTCATACAATAATTCACTGTTATTATTACGGATACAAAATATATGTTAATGCTTAATAATTTTATAACAGTTAATTATTATTTTGAGTGTAATATTATTATAGTAACAATTATTAATATTGACTTTATTTCAAGAAGTTTAATGTTTTATGAAATTTCTTGAAAAATTATGCTGATTCAAAAACAAATCTCCATGTCTTTACGTTTAAAATTTAAATTATGCTTACTTAGACATTATAATAAACGTTACTTTTTATGAAAAGAATATAAGGACCCCCTTAAACATGACTGTATTTTTTAAATTAAGCAAAATAATGATCGTTGGATAAGAGTTTAGAATTTAAATAGAAAAAAAATATTTTATTACTTATTTTATATTTCTGTTGTGCATTTTTCGTTATGCATTGTTATTTTAATAAACGTGTTCAAGTAGTTTTTCCGGAGAATACTTTAAAGGTACTCACTTATATTTTTATCGATGTATAAACTAATTATTGTTGTACACGTTTGTGAAATTTAAAATTATAATTTCATAAATATTGTTTATGCATTTCATTATTCGTGTGGTATTTGCTTTTAAATTGTCTAAATAAATTTAAAATACTTAAAAAATATTAAATTTAAATTATTTCTGGTAAGAAATTAAAACATGTACAAGGTGATTTTTTCAACAAAGGACATTCATTATTTCTGATGAAATTGGGATTAACCACTCCACTTGTTTAAGCTTAATAAATAAATTATAACATTTTTGAAGTATCTATATTTAAAATTTTGAAACAAAAAATTTGGTTGCCATATAAAAATTAAAAATGATTAGTATAAATCTTACCTGCAACAAATAACTAAAAGGTGAACAAATGGAAGAATACAATGTTAAAATATCAGGTGACTTAAATTTTCCAAAAATAAATAATGTCTAACAAGTAGTAATACATATTTAATATGTATTACATATTATAAAAATATCAATCCTCTTGTATAATACTTGTTATATATAGTTATAATATCACACATTTAAAAAAAATAAATACTATTCAGTAGTAACAAATATTTTACATAGTTCACTTTAGAAGAATATTTTCATATTAATTAGTATTTACGAATATTCATCATTGTTGGTACCTACTTAAAATACTTATTCATATATTTTTTGCTATACCTAAGTATATTAGTTATATATTTAAAATATTTAATAAATAGAATTTGCATTCTATTAAATTTACTTTTTCTACTTTTATTATAGATACCAAAATGTTAGTATCTATTTTATAATTGCACAATATTCTAAATTCTTACTCGTCATGTTCCTTTTTTTCGGTAATTGCCTATCTGTCATCTGTGCTTATAATTATGTAAAGAATAAATCTGTATTCTTATATAAATACGCATTTAAAATGTTTCTAAAATTTTGACTATAATTAACAAATTATTTTTATGTAAGCGATTAACGTTTTAATTACTTAAACTTCTTTTAACCCTCTTAAAACGTTGATGATTATTACTCATAAATTTAATTATAATAAGATTATTGATTTTCTATTGTATAAAATCTTCGAAGTTTGAATTTTCAGTTATTCATATTGGATGATTATGTTATGTTGGCACGCTTTTAACATTTTCAATTTCAACATACTCAAATGTTGAAAATGATTATCTTCAAATCTTCAACAGATATGTATGTATTATTATTTAGCGATCTTGGTAAAAGATATTTGAGTTCAACGAACACGGTATTTTATTTGCTGCTGTTGTGTTGGTTGGTTTGTCTTACAATCCACACTATACTTGTTACAATTTAAAAAGTATAAGAGTAAATAATATTTTAATCAGAAAATACGTGTAAATGAAATTCACTTGTATATGTATGAGTAAGGTCCGTGACTACGATTTAATATCCAGTTTACCATTAGTCTAGAATACATAATGTGCGAAATTAAATCTCCGAACGTATTGGTTATTTGTTGGTATTTGATACCTTAGTGGTATAATAAAATTGCGAGTTATATGAAAATGTTTACAAAATTATTATATATACTAGTTTAATAGTATATGTATTACGTACATCAACAAAGAAATAATGTACTTTAATGATAAAAGAAATATTGTGTACTATTTACCTACGGCATGTATATTGTATATGCCAGAAACGTGTAATGTTTCATGACAAAATTAAAATTGCTGTTTTTCTAATTAATTATATGCTTTTGAAAATGGAATGTGTCCTAAATATTTTAAAAATGTATTTTACAACGGATGACGAAAGCGCATGAAGTTTGATATTATGTTGTGCTTATTTAGCATCTACCTAATGCGTAGGTTCTGACAGGAAAAAAAAATGCAAATTTATGCTTTTCTTATAATAATTATAATTTAGTTTTTAATTTTTTTTTTTTTTTGTAAGTTAATAATTATTAGTAATTGATATTGTATCACGAATAATAATAGTTTTTACTTGTTTAATTGCTAACATATTATATTTAGTACGAAAAATGAAAAAAATTTTAGGTATGATAAATTATATGAACATTATTTAGAGATAGTTATTAAATGTTGACAGGTAGTGTTGCAAATATTAATATATTATATTGTATATAGATAATACTCAACATCTCAATATCGTTCTAACTTTTACGTTTAAAGAATTTGTATATTCTACAATTTCGTGTATTCGTATTATTCTTACCTATTTAATTTACTCGGCGATTATGTGGGCATTTGATCGTCTTAACTTTTCTGAAAGTATATACTGGACATTTGGCGAGGATAATAATTAGTTTTCAATTCAAAAGCTGTGCGTATCATATTGTTACTTCTGATTTTTATAAATCTAAGATCTATATTATTATTTTATTTAAAGATTCATTTATAATGGCCGCAGTTTTTAACATAAAATCGTAATGATTTAAAGATACCATCATATTTCATTCGAACTTCTCCGATGTCTTCTGTTCGGCATTATCCTACAACATGTTAGTGTACTATATATATAACTATAAACGGAGTGTAGAAATATTACAAACTGTTGTTGCCGTATAAAATTCCCAAAATGCTATTTTTTTCAAAGTGTCGGTCTTTTTGTAATTTTTTTCGTTTTAAATAAATGTAGAAAGTTTCAACTAGCTTCAGTAATGATATTTTTAAAATTATAACAAAAAACTATAAATAAAAAGAGGCAACGTCAGGTAACCACTGCTTTACATTAGTAGAAGTCGAATGAGCCTAGCCATTGCGGTCATTGTAATAGGTAGTATCTACCTACTAGAATTACTACCTCCCTGCATTGTATGCGTATTATCGCCAACGATCGGGGAAGATAAATCTATTAAAAACCGGTAGATCGCGCCTACCATCGCCGAATAAGGAACTATAATAATGTAACATAACAGATGGCGTGACAGTATCTGCGACGGGTATGTAATTAATTCCACTAAATAGTTTTTCAAATTATCATATTTTTTTTGGTCATCACAAAAACGAACGAAACCATTTAATTTTTAACCAAACCCTAATTGTATCGTTTTATGTGAACTTCATTGTTATTGTAATATTGTCAACTAACTGAGACGAAGTATAGCTATAGGTAAAAGTCGTAATTCGCACCGATTGTTGAACTTAAAATTGTGTACTAGTGTGTATAACGTACGAGTATATAATATACTATATAAGTAATACTCGCCTAAACTATGCATAGGTACCCAAACGAAAATCAGTTTCAATACGTTCATGTATATGATTGCTCTGTATTCACACACGTATTATTGTATATTATTATGTTATATTTTTTATAACTTATACATTCGATCGATCTTCTTCGAATGATTTATAAACAATTAATCTATTACTCCTAATAAATTATCAAAGTGTATTTTGTACGTTCGGAGTAAGTTGTACACTGCACTTGTACATACAATCATTCCAGATTTACGTACCTGGTACCTATAACATTTTATAACTGTAGTCGTGTAACAGGGAGACTCACTTTGTTTTCTCATTTAAAAAAGAAAACGGGATTCGAGATCATGATGCCCTATACTCTGTACTTATAAAGAATAATTCTTCTTTGATCGAATGACTCGTGTTGTGCGTGCGCTCTGAAATTTTTTCGATTTGCTCAAACTATTGTTATAAAAATCCATATAAGTTTATTTAACCGCGAGAGTTTCTTATTCCACCTGTTAGAATAACTGTTTACGAATAATATAATTGTATTCAAGTATTCAACACACCCGAATAAAAGTTTTTCTGGGATGCATTTCTCCAGACTGTTATTATAATATGCATATTGCATGTACATTATGCTACGCGAAACGCATAAATTAATATTGTTAAATAGTTTGTTGGGTCGTCATAACTCCTCTTTGACGTATATGTATAACATATATGATTATAATTAAAGCGCGGATTTATATGCGTTAAAAACCAACCAAATATGCATAAAATATTATCGAACCCTACTATAAATACTTATCTACTTTTCTTATATTTTTTTTCTTTACGTTCATTATTTTGTAGGTAGTTTTAATCTATAAGAAAAAATAGGAATCAATTTGTATCAAAAATGTATCTTAAAATAAATTTACTTACCTAAATGTGGATTGCATTGTATGACAATCATTTTAGCTATATTTTCAAAAATCATTGATCTGCGTTTGTCAGTTAACAAATTTTTATATTTTGAAAATGATCGTTCCACTTCTACAGAAATAATAAACGCTTATTTAAAAAATACCATATTATTTGGAGATAAATCTTCACTGGTTTGAATTGATTCACTTTCACCATTTACATTTTTTAATATTTTAGTAAGTGTATCGTAGCCTTCTTTTTTTTAATAATACTCTATTCAATTTTTGATAAACAGATTTACCCTTTATTTACCGTTTATACCTACAAGTATTGCCTATTAATTTATTTTGATATTATTCAAAACTATTAAAATATAATATATTTTTCTTATAGTATAATACTATATATTTCAAAAGTGTCTAAAAAAACAAAAAAACATCGAAATATGCAATTAAAATTGTAAAATAAACCCTTAAAATAGAAAAATGTCGAAATATGCAAAAATATGCACTAAAAAAGTTTCATTTTTAAATCGTTATGTCATGAAACAAATTTTGTGCTCACTTAGCATATCATACGATCAACTAGAATAAATATGCAAATGCATTCAAATCCGCGCTCTAATTATGATGCTATGCTCCTCAGTACGATTATTATATTACATCTGTAATTGCTTGTCCTCTTCAATTCACATGCAAACACGCGAGTTTCTACGAATTACATGTTTTTCCCAGTGTATTCAATTTTCTATACTTCAATCGGCTTGCGTTTTTGTCTGCGTTATGCATAATATAATACAAATATATATTATTATATCCATAATAGTAGTAATCAAAAGGTTGGTTTGATCGCATTAGTCGTACCCATACGTATCTGCACGTATGTTGGTATAGCGCGTGTGATGTCCATGGAAGCAGAAAGTTTAGAATAGATAATATTTTCGTTTCAATTGAAGTCTTGATTGCAGTGTTATGGGTTTCAGTTTTTTTCTTTTTCTGTCTTTAGTGACAATATTTTTTTTTTCAAACCGACGTTTGACAGCACCTCCAAAAATATCCAGATTTAAATGTAATTATAAAAATTAAAATAAACTGTCTTATGTGTTTTAAGTGAGTAGTAAAGACTATGTATATTGTCATCCATGACCCGTATTTGATTTTCATTATTGGCTCAAAAATTGATGTTGTTTAGTGTAGTCAAATTTAAGACACTGCAGTGTGTGATAAATTTTAATTTTGGTGCAAGTTAAAATAACAATTTTCCAATTTTGATCAGTATTTTTTTTTACGTTGGGTCAATTTTGGTGCAAATTACTACAGCTAAGTATTAAAGAATCTGAATGGATATTAAAATGAATACTATACAGTTCATATATACTATATACGGTTTAATTGTCCAGAAACGTGTAATCCGCACGAGTTGGTAGCAGTATAACCTCACAGAGTCGTTAAAATCGTTGGGCAACTGTAAACTGGTATTTCAAAATCGGCAGCACTAACCTACCCCCAACGTCGGGGCACAAGCCTATGTCCGCAGACAGATTCCGGTCCCCTTTCTTATACCGCCGTCGTCATATAGTGTCTTTTATGTTATTCTCCGCTGGCGCACAATGCTCCACGACCCCGTTTTTTATTTTTCATTTTTTATTTTAAAACCGAAGGGGAAGCGTCTCGACTTCGAATGTTTAATTACAAAGTCTTTTGTGGTAGTGTTTTTTTATTCCTTTGAGTTTAGTTTTGCATCCATAAAAGACCTTTCCCCGATCCGGTCGGTCATATCATGGCGGTATGGGTACCTAGGTAATATATTATTATTGCCCTCTTTGAAATACCGAATAACGTGCGCAACATACTTAATTATCATTGCGACCGTCATCGAACGTTACCATTAATTTTTCATTTTCCTCCTCCCTCTCTTCATTATTATTATTATTGCCCTTTCGATTTACGTATATCATAGTAACTATGTATGTGTATAATAGTTAATATATTTTGCCGAGGTATATAATATCTACCGGTGCATGCGAGATGGTCACTAACAGTGTTTGTTATATAATATGTATATGGGTGTATACGGAGTTAGTGGATAATATATAAATGCGCCACGCTGCGAATGTTATTTTTTTGCATAGGTACGTTGTCCAAAAATCCTATTAAATTCAATGATGTGCAAAAAAAATTGTGTATTATTATCTACCGGCGCAAGAAGTTTATTTTATTATATATCATATAACGATGTGTTTATAATGTGATATCGTTATGCAGTACATACATAGGTACCGGAACCAGATTATCGCATGCGCATATTATTATAGGCTCTTATATTGAATAATATATAATAATGAGGATTGACAAGTACGTATCGACGAAAAAAGAGGGCTTGTGCCTCCCGTGCCCAGCGGGGTGCTATTATTGAAACATACGGTTTTCAACGGTAGTCGCCCGCTCGACATGTCCGTCGTTGTAATCCCTGCATTTGTGCGTTTGTATATGTGTTATTACTACCAATGTATACTTATTACTTAAATAATATGTTACAAGCTGCCGGAGAGGAGGCAATTAGAAAAAAAATCTTTTCTACCGGATTAATTATAAGCGTTATTATCCGTATACTCGTAAGAGTCAACGAGTATATCCGTAATCAGTAATAATAACCGGCCCAATAAGTATAAAACTTTTAACCCATGCCAACAAAATAACCGTTAGTTTTGTTCGCTAAGTCACATAACTATAGTTAAATAGTGAATACTGTGTCTATTATTGTTTTAAAATTATATAATAATTTTATCAAGTTAATTATGTCCGCTTTTGTTAACATAATACTAATAACTTATTCAAATATATGTACATAACACTTACTCAAATCAACATAAACCTTAATACAATTTACACCGAAAAAGAAAAATATTAAT
>JACXSJ010002974.1:13079-32769 GCA_014851325.1 Pentalonia nigronervosa
AAAAAAAAAAAAAAAAATTAATAATAGTCGGATAACATAAATGCATAATTTACGCAATTAAAATGTTATCAATTAAACTCCACGAAAAAAAATTGAATTAAATTAAAAATTTATTTAAAAAATAATAATTATTAATAAACAATGAACATTTTATATATTTTTTTTTTGCTAAATATTATGGTTATGAAAAAATTCTATTTTTTTTTTTATAGATTAGTTAGGTAGACGGACTATGATATCTTATATCTAAGTCCGAGGTTAGGTGAGTTTGGTGAGTCGTCTACAGCCATAAAACATTACATCTCTGCAATCGTCTTATCGTAGATTACTGTTAAGATCATTCTCGACTCATAATTATCTGTATTCTGTATCATGGCTCATAAATCATAATGATTCTAGGTCAGCCCAGCGTCAAATAGACAAGGTATTGGCCCACCAAGTTTTAGGATATTTAACTTTTGGCAGCTATAGCTAATACTACAGCTGTATGGTTCAATAATTCGATTAAATCATATTTATAACTAATGTTTGTACTAATTTCTTATTATCATATAAAATAAAATTGTGGCCACACATTCATAATCTGCTCATATTCTTGGTAGCTCACTGGCTCAATCCGGAGGCTGGTCCACGTAAATCCTGCAGTCAGCCCAAAGCTATACTTAAAAATCTATGATTGAGCAAATTCATACCCCCTCTCCCCAAATTACGCCCTGTTTCACATTGTATATAATAATATAGGAAGAATATATGTTTATTTATTATAATGTCAATTAAGTGGCCTCACGATATCATAGTTTTATTTTTTAGTTAAAAACTAAATTTATTATTTAGTTATTAATAATAATTTATTTAAAATATTTAAACTCTCATATTATGTATATGGTAATGACGAAGCCACATTTTACTATTTCATGCTTTATACTGTAATAAATGTGGTTTAAAATTTAAACTGTTAAAAATGTGTATTAGGTAGGTATGTCATTTTCTTCCTTATATTATTATAGAATATTAATTTAATACGGTATATAATATTCAAAGCTCATTTATTTTATAAATTATGCAAATTACTTAAATATTAAACTCTTACAAATGTAAATGAATTTACATTTAACAATGATAAAAATAAAATGAGGCAAAAAATTTTGTGTTCAGTAAATGCTTAGATAGATAATAATTTCAAATTAGTAGGGAATTAGAAAATTAACAAAATAGTTGATGAATGATAATTATAACCTAATTAAAGATAAATATTAATAAATTAGGGCCAATTATTAGTAATGAACTGATTGACTAATGATTTATAATAAATAACAATTTTAACAAATATAAATCATAATACTTTTGTTTTTTTTATATTATATTTATTTGTGTATAAATATACTGCAGGGTGATTTCTTAAGCATGATGGTGCACTCCTTTTTTATGTTTAAATTAAGCATATATTCAAATTTTAATTTTTAGAATTTTTATGTATAGTTTAAGGAGTATCATGTGGCTTTATCAACATTGGTTTTCAATTAATAACCAACATGTTTTAATACAAAATATAAATCTGATGATTTTTTTGATAATGTTGACTTATTATAATTGATATTCAAACAAAAAGTTTCCGAGTTATTCTACCTTTTTAGTGGCGACGACAACGGTGCTCTTTTGTTGGACCAAATTTAGCTATGGTGCCTTTCTGTGGATACCAAGAGAAACATGACAAAAATGAACACTAATTCTCATTATTCATCGATTTAAATAATTTTATTTAATATTTTATAAAATAATTATAAAATTATAGTTAAAAATAAAGAAAAAAAAATATTACAAGACAGATAAACTGCTTTAAAAGTGAAAATGAATCTGATAATGTAGTCTACAATATATAGAGTGTGCTAAGTAATTATGTACATATAACAATTTTTTGTCTTTTTAACTACAATAAATTTCAAATTATTTTTTTTTTATTCTCGTATGAGCCGTGGTGTTTCTGAAATGAGCTCGCGGTGCACTTGGAGCATATATATATATATATATATATATATATATATATATATATATATATATATATTGTATTGCATTGGTCTGTTATTGGGATGGTGTTGATTTAAGATTTAATTTGTTTTGTAAATACGTTACAGCTACAAACTAGATCAAAAAACTTAAAAGTTGTTGGTCAAGGGTAGCCAACAAGGGGTGTTTAAATATTTTTATAGCGTAATTATATCGTATCGATTTTTAAGTCAATCGAATGTGTCGGCTACCCTTGATATATGTATTTGTGTGTTGACTGCAGTAAGTATACGATTATATCTTTTCAGAGTTATATGTTGTTCACTCGTATTAATAGTGTATGTGTGTATCAGAGAGAGAGAGAGAGAGAGAGAGAGAGAGAGAGAGAGAGAGAGAGAGAGAGAGAGAGAGAGAGAGAGAGAGAGAGAGAGAGAGAGAAAGAGAGAAAGATCTTTTCCAAGTAATTTATGATGTTTGTCGTTTTTCTGAGCATATTGAAAAAGTTCGCCGGAAGATTTTTCACACGTGGCGCGTGCATATCGCTTTCCATCTGTCGTCCCGAAAAGTTTGGCGCGAGCGTTTTATTTATTCCCCTTATTTTCAGGAGCCTAAGGAGTGAGTTTCGTTGTGCAGTAATAATTCGATAAGGGAATTCAAAATAATTATTGTAATATATAATAATTCAAAACCTATGGGAAGGATCATAAACTGCAGTTGTAAAATATAATATCGTCTCTTTATTTTATTCGTACCTACATTATACTAATCAAGTGATGAACTGTTCGATTTTAAGATTATAAACTTATTTACCGCGAGTGTATGGAGTATTAATTTCTGTTTATAGGATTCATCGTGATGTATTTTGATAGCATTTCAGCATATTTTCACCCTTTTGTAAAATTTAAAATGTATACGTTAAGTATCTATTAATATTATAATATTCTTATAATACAATAATATTAATAATCAACAGAAAACTTGGTGTATAAAGTCAATTAGTTCTAAATGTTTAATCAACAATATTAATAATGTCAAAATAAAATATGTGTTTAGAAGTCTGGTTTACATGCGTTTAATATATGTCGAATTGTAATAATACATCTTCATGTTTACACAAATAAAACTAAGGAAACGTTGCGTTGTACTTATGCGACATGCCATAAAAGATTAGGTGTAATATTTTTATGTTAGTATGTATGTATGTTTTTATGTATATAAATATATAATTATGATTTTTTTAATATCACCAATTTTTATTTTGAAAAACTTGCATTATTGTTATTTTATATGTCTGTACATGCGTTGGTATATTCTAGAATACCCGTCGTCGACTTTCTTAAAGACAGTGTACGTCTTAATGTTTTATAATATCGAGCGTGACGGTACGCTGTTGGTGCATAAACCTATTATAAATTATAAAAACAGCACACTTTTACGACAAAAAATATTGTTTTACGTCAGCAAGCTCGATTTTTTTCCCGCTGTTTCGAATAGCTGCCGCAATAAAATGTTTTTATACAGTTCGAAATACTTATAATATGTTACAAGACTTTAACGTTATATATATTTGTTATTATTATATTTAACACGATTATTCATCGTGCAGAGTAACGAACTATGACAGCGACAATGATGTATGATGGTATAAAACTTTTCAGAAACTTCTCTGAGGATTGACATAGGATTTTTAGATTTACAAGAATACCAGAAAAAATACCTCATATACAGTACCTGCAGTCTTGACTGAAGTTTATTACATTTGTAACTTAACTTTATCATTATTTCCAATTTAATCATATTTGCCGTTTTTCAAAGTAACATTATTGCCTCCACTTGGTTATTATTATCCAACGCTTAATTAATTAACGTTTTATCTCTGATTTAAAAAAATGATACTTAATTTATATACAAAAACGCCACTATATTGAGTACACTCCATGGATCTGCTAGACATCTATAGAGCCATTCTGTCGACTTCTGACTTTCTATGCATTTCGCGAAGACGCATTAGGTACTATGAATTATTTAACTATCCAATTTCGAATTAATATGTTTATACGTATAGGTACATAAAAATCACATAAACCTTTGCTAGAAGAGTGGTATAATTACACTTATGTGAAATATTTATAGCTTATATAATACGTGTTCGTTGTTTATGCGAAACGATCCACGACCAAACGGATAAGAGAGGATTTTGTAAAAACACATACTCAATTCGAATGCATACAGTAGCTATAAATATACCTAAATATATGACATGTTTATACATATATACAAGCAGTTTTCTTCGGAGATATCCGTAACAAATATATAGAAAACGTTTACCAAATACTCCATATGGGTAGACGTGTATAACAATAATATTCGTTGTGGTTTGTCACGGTGTGTTGGCTGCTACCAGTCATGTTCTGCAATTGAGAGTAAGCAACGCCCGCTACTACTAGTTCCTAGATGGGTGACCATCCCGGTTTTGTAGTAGTAAAAAACCTTGCGCACATACACACATGTGTTAAAAAACCCTACAGTACTCTCCCCCACAGTTCCACAGACTAATGACCTTAATTGTCAAAGCCTTAACTCCTCCCCTCCCCTCAAAAAAAAAAAATAATATTTTAGTACTAGTACTTAAAAATGGATTTAAAATAAAATAAAAATATATAAAATAGATGTGATAGTTGACCTAGTATTTATTATAATTCAACAATTTTTACAAATTATAAAATGTTGCAGTAGATTAATATTAATGGGCAATGGCTATAATTTTAAATCATCTTAGCCTCCAAACCTTCTAAATCTCATGGACTTATCGTATATATCTTTAATAAGAATAATTAAATTACTAATAAATCAAAAACTACTTATTAATTTAATTTTAATTTAAATACATCAAAATGTTCAAACAATATTTTTTTGATGAACAATTTACGGAAAAAAGGGTAATTTTCATTAATAAAAAATAATTTGGTTTCGTTATAGGATACACTTTAAAGTATTCAAGGTATTTGAAATTATGGTTCAAAAGTATACTAAAAAATTCCGAAAATCAGAATTTTAATTAATTTATTATCAAAGGAAATAATGGGGGTGAGCATGCGTGGTGAATAGAATCCTGCATAATATTTATAATATATATATATATATAATATGATATATGTACCCAGCTGTAAATCGTCCCATCACGACGCGAGAAGTCCCAACGGCCGTTTTTCACCTTGCAGATCGCACGTCCCGGAATATTTTTCAGAGGCGCCCTCTTTCTTATATATATTATTATTATTATTTCGACTCCTCGAAAAATGAAAAAAAGAAAAAAACCAACTCACAATACCGTGTTTGTGTACGCGTATATATATATATATATATGAATAGGGTAACACACACACACGCCTACCTATATAGATGCGATGATGTTACTTGCGCGTATGTACATGTGTGTGTGTGTGTGCGTGTACCCCGCCGACAGTGAAAGGACTTGCCCCACATATGTCCGTATCGCGCACGCCATACTACATTATATTATATATGTATAATGTATAGGTTATATATAGCTGTCCACCATTGTGTGTCGCCCTTTTTCCTTTAGCTTTTTCTCCGCCTGATTATTATTATTTCTTTTGGTGGGCCTGCTTATATATATATTGTTATTGGCGTTCTTCGACGTTGAAAATCAGTCTTTACAAATATAATCGTATAGGTAGACACGACGAAAATCAGATCGTTTTCTGGGCTTCGAACACAACTCTTTTGATGTATGGGTACAATACAAATTACAAATTACTATTCTATGTACAGGGCGAACGTGAGTCGGAGGCTGTTTGCTATCTGCGGAGATTACAGGAGAACTAAAATTCTCGTACCTCTACTGTTATTTTCGCGGTAGCCATCGTGGAATCGTTATAGAGCATTTTATTTTCGTTGGTGCGATGACGTTTTTCAAACGGTTTACAATTCTTATATATATTATAAACGTAATGGTTTTTTATTAGCTCCTACAACATTTTTTATTTTGTTTTTCAAATCAAAATATTTTTGTGAAAATGTACAAATGTACAATTAACTATTTATTAAAAACATTCAAAGTTTATTCGAGTGGAGCGGCAGTAAAAACGGCAGGAAAACTCCCCTTTGGCGCACTTCTAAAAACATAACAATTCTTATAAAATTAAAAATAATTTTAACTTTGTATTTACAGTTTAATATCCAATTACATAAAAAGGTTGCTGTTAGAAATTAAAAATACCCAAAAGATAAAACATCTTTACGAAATAAAAAAAGTAGAAAAACAATTTGAATAAATCACTCCTTGATATTATGATATATATTATATACTATATAGTATTTGTGCGTGTGCAAATATCCGGGGAAAATCAAATATCAATAGGATCTTCAGACTACGTTTTTTGTTTTTTTATTACTCACATAATTTTATTCTCCAACGGTATTAGGTTTCTTTTATGTACGATTATCATATCATGATCGCGAATCATTTCGATTGTTCTCCAAGGATTTATTTTCCGACCGATACAATTTCGCATGAAATATTGCCTACAAATTACACGGTACATCAGACTATCGGAGAAGCTCTCGTCATGTTTTCCGTAAAGAATTAATTCAATGAAATATAATATTATAGTTTATCGCCTTTAAAATCATAACATGATGTGTCTAAGTATAAGTATCCATCTGCTTTTTACGTATTATATGTATCAATTATACAGATGATATACACTGCATATAGGTTGTATATATTTTTTATAAAGTGCCTATATATATTCATGCTGAGATTTTGAAATGTCTTATTAGAAATATAAGCTTCAATGCATATATGATAAAAGGGACTCTGACTCTTAAAAGATTCGACTTTGTGGATTAATAATAATAAAAGACAATAGAATCATCTATATACTGCGCTCTAATTCAATAAATCGAAATAATTGTTTATGCTTCCCTGTCTATAAGGTGATTAAAACCTCTAAGGGTAAAATTACGGTTGATATTCGCAAATACATATTAAATATATACATACAAAAGTATGTTGATTGACCTCATGCGTAAAGCATCCGAAGGGTTGTTAGGTATAATATAAACAGCTGCGTGCTATTGTGCTGTCATTTTTGTGATTATAACTTTCCGGGCTATTACACATTCAGGTAATTTCAAACGTATTAGTCTAATTTAAATTTAAAAATTACATATATTTTTAACGGCTTATACGTCTGTCTGTCATACATTATTTGCGTATATTACTATTCATCCGAAAGGGTTTATACATGTGTACGATGGTTGCTGTGCACAATCACGATGCACAACGTAACACATAACAATATGTATAAAGTAAAATTTGTGTTGTAACCGATTCGATCAAACATAATCTTGATCAAAACACACTAGGCGATATAAATTGAAAATTATGTTTGACTGGGCATACCAGGTATATACAATAGGTATACCACTTTGTACACTTTTGCATCTAATATAATATGTGCAATTCAATTTATACATTAAAACCAACATAATATATGATATCAATATTTATTTGTACAACTTAATTGGTATCGATTTGTGTAGAACGTGATGTAATAATCGTGTGTAACTCCAGATAAACTAGAAAATTTGTTTTTTTTATATATGATGATGATAGTTTTATTCGGATTACAAAATAATATAATAATTTATGTGTATGTTTGTAAATAATGTATGTATGCATATATATATATATATATATATATATATATTATAAGTAATTATGTATGTATATGTACGGGCTTTTTTCTTGACGCTAGCATCTAGGATCGGTAGGTATCCGTATAATAATTGGTATATTACTGCAGATTCTATAAAATTATTTAATGTTGTATTGTCGTATAATTCAAAAGGGAAAAACAAATGTGTTTTACAATTTTTAATATGGCTATTAAAGTCTAAACTACGACACGCAATTTTATAGTTATTACGAGGGTTTTACGTTTACATGCTGTCTGTTTTTTTTCCTATAGCTTTTACTCGAATATCCGTGTATATATATATATGTGAAAAAGAAACCTTTGTGTAATAATAAATTTGGTTTCAGAACAGATCCCATTAGAAGTGAGGAGGGGTGAACTTTTTTTTTTTGGAAAAGAACTCGGAGGGTGAACACTACGTCATATTTATGTAGAAGTTCGTGTGCGATTTGAATACCAAATTAATGTTCGCTATTAGGGTGGGAGGGAATATGCTGAGGAAAATACGAAACTTCTATATATATGCAATGTAAAAAACTGTTTGAAAAGAAATAACGTGACTTCCGATGAACTTTCAATCATCTAATGTTAAAAAAATGGTTTACTGAATCAATTTTTGAAAAAAAAAAATTACTGAATAATATATTTAAAATGTTATTTTAAGTATGGATGATTTTATAAAACTACATTACAGAAAAATACTGTAAGATAATTTAATAAACATTAACAATAGTTTTTATCTAATGAGGTTTCACGGTAATATGCATAATAGTTATACGGTATCATATTATATTCTCCGAGTGGCTTATTTACTTCAAACAGTAGGTACTTATCATTAAAATAACACTGTTGAGAAGCATTCTTTTTCGTTAAATTATCTAAACGAACGATATAATTGTGCCGTAATTATCGTATTAAAAAAAAATAATAACATACTAAAATAGTTTTTATTTACAGAAGAAAAAGTTTTTTCCCTACAAAAATACTCATTTGGTGGCAGCTGTAAAGATTTAAATCGAACACCCGCCACCATTCCGTTACCATATACGTTGATGTTCCGTCAAGATTTAAATTCTCTCGAACAGCATTTCCGTAAACGCTTAAGTATAGATCCCTTGTAGATGTCATTGCTATTTAAAGGAACGACTACTGAATAACATTTGAACATTTTTAATTTTCTAAAAGTTAAATTCGGTTTATTTTTTCTACGAATTGAATGAATTGATTAATTATCTTTTCTTGGCATCGAGACAAAATACATTTCTCTTTATTCTTGCTTAGTTATATAAACGTTTTTTTCTTCTTAAATTTGCCTAAATGTTGTGTTTTAAATAACAAAAAACTTAAAAAAGAACTATTGTGTTGCTTACACACTGTGTAATCATTCTGTGTATGCATAATTCGTTATATCGTTACTATAAAATTATTATATTCACACAAAACATTCGTAGTCAAAATAATATGATATTATTTTATTATTTTCTAATTATTCCAAATCTTATGTGATATGGAAACACTTATGTACACTGCGACCTGCAATGGATAAGACTAATGTATTATTGTATATTATATTGGTTATATCGTCCGTGATATTATACGAGATATAAAAAAACACGCGAATATTATTAAACTTGTCGTTACATCTGAAAATTTTACCTGTAACTTGCGCATAATATTAAAGTAGTTGGTATATCCAGTAGATATTTTATGGAAATGTTTATTGTTTATTGCCATATAATATTACGTGATTAATAAATAACATGATAGTTTTAAGACGTATGTGTGCGTGCATGTTGTTATTATATCCTGAATATTGTGTTATAGCCGGTTTTTTGGGGCCTAAATGTTTTACTTATATTATGTGTTGTCCGGAATTTACCTCATTATTAAGCTCTATCTGCGACACACCTCTATTCATTACCCCATCACTGCAGTATAACCGAGATAAAACAACGCAACATCGTATTATACGACTCTAATTACGAGTTTGTTACAAATATTTACAACTTAGTTTACGAGTAATGTATAATGTGTGTAAGTGTCTTATATTATAATGGTGTTCGCCAATAATGATACTTTTTACATAGGTACCTAACCATATTTAATTTAGAAACTATAATGATGGTTCGTCAATACTGTCAGTCGAGGTGACGATTATTGGTAACTCTTATCATTTTACTCTATATAACACATGCATATAAGGTTAGATTAGGTTATATCCATATAAGGCATTCGAAGCTTGTATATATTATACGTGTGTACAGGGGTTGTCGTTTTTCAATTTGCTGTTGAACTTTTAAATCTGTGTTTATTATAAAACCAAAAACACATTTCTAGACGTGCACTCCCGCGTGCGTGTATAATGATTATACTGTAATCATCATCAGTCCAACATTATTTTCTCTCTTATTTATCAAATATATAACTCAGTACGTGTATTATTATTATATTACATATCTGTTCCTCGGTGGAAAATCGTTTTCAGCAAACTGTGGTGAGTATATTTTATGTTATTATCGTGTGTGCCTCTCGACGCAGTTGAATAATAAATAAAAACCTGAAATGGGTGATTTACGAATCGTATATACTTATATGTACATTGTACGTGTGCGGACCATAGGAAACGTATTGTTTTCGGTCCAGAAAAAATACGTCTTACTGTTTCCAATTCGGGCGTTTGACCGCCACCCTTACTACCCCCGATATTTATGGATTTTTGTCGTATATGTATAATATGCATATATACAGCAAGTCCACCTTTAGGTCGATTGATTTGTTTTCATTCTGGGGGAGAATTTCGACGGATATATTCAAAATCGCGGATAATAATACGCATAATAATATAATATATGACGTGATGTTACATTCGACACGTACGGTTGATTCCATTTCAAAATTTGATTAAAATAACTATTATTATCATCATCACCACATAATCTAAATGTCTGATATTTATATATATATATATATAAGTGCCAACTAACCATGATTAGTGACAAAAATCTTATCATTAATTATTATTTATTATATATAATAAAGATTTTATCAAATATTTAGGTGAACAACTAATATTGATTACGACGAAATGAACTCTTCTTTATACCTTCCTCACTGTTGCCCGATTGTATGCCAATACTAATTTTCATCAACAACAACAATAATAATAATAATAATAACAATATGTATTTATTTTTATTTTTTATTTTACTTATTAAGAGTACGGGCTGGCAGCCCAATTTTTATGATAATAACATATATTATAATATTCATTATATTTTCGAATTATAATGTTATGCATGCTTGTCAAAACATTCAATTTTCATGATATAATAGCTTGTTTTATTATGGACATTATTATTATAATGTCGAGTGGTTAGACTGTGTATTAGATATGATTCAATAAGGTTTCGTATATACAATAATATATGTTTAAAGATTGTTAAATTCAGATTTGCATTAAAAAATTGTGTTTTTACAGCCATAGTATAATTATTATACTGTACAATAAACAATTTCTTAACCAAAAATATGCGTTGAGTAAACCTTATAATTTGTTAGGATATTTATAAAAATATTTAAACAGGGTAATTTTTAGCATAAAAACACTCGTTTTTTTTTTTTTTTTTTGAGTTTTTGGAATAAAAGTTTTATATAATTTGAATGTTTCCCACTGTATTTTTGTTCCGTATTTCTAAATAGACTTTTTTTTATGAAAATGTCAAATATTAAAGCATTTAAAGTTTACATAGGTAGTCGTAACCGTGTACAACATATTTTCAAGAGTACCCTTGCCCTTTTCATGGCATATAGATTAAGCATAATGTAGCAATGTAAATATTAAATACAATCATAATTAAACTTAAAATAATGCTTCCAAATAAAAAACAATTGATTCAATTTTAGTTGGTAATACAAATATACAAATTTTGAATATGAAATAAAAAAATTATAGATTAAAAGTTGTGAAAATGTTAAAAATGACCGGCCTTTAGATGAGTATAAATTAACGTGGTTAACCGCTGCAGTTTATATGGTTAGTTTTCGTTCCGCAATTTCATCATGAACAATTTATAATATTTTTCTCGTGTTATAACAATTATCTCCAGAAACAGACATAAGTTGATGAAGTTATGATATAATAGTTAATGATTATCATATTATTTGTACTTATACATTGTGTATTGTTTGTTTAACATTCTAATCGATATATTTTTGTGTAAAACAATATATGATTATTATTATTTTAAAAATTCGTTCTTAAATAAAAAAAAAATTCACTGGGGCCACATAAATCGTGCGTTTATAAAAGCATTGTTTAAAAGTTTTTCTCATTCCCAACTGTTTAGTTAATATTTAACAACACCATAATATTTGATTATATACATTAATAATATGATATCTCGTGAGATACGTCCTATGACTTATTTTTCTGGCCATCGTTCAAGTAATCAAATCCCATCGGCAGAATGCCGCCATTTGGCTGTTTTATCTCAAGTCCTATACGGACAGTCATTCGTATGAGTCATTCGTGTATATTGTTTTGTGTTTGCTCATCGAAATATTTATAATAATACGTATATATACTAGACCCTCTTGTTAAGCCGCGAGCTTTTCCGAATTGTCGGACGAAATTAATTTATGATTTCAGATATAATGAATTTATTGGTACAGGGCAAGATCAAAGTACATGATTATGCAGATCATCAGGTTGTGGTTTCGTACGGCACGTGATGAAACTGCAGCCTAATTATAATTATTTAAAGTATAGTTGAATAGAGTAAAGTTACGAAGCGGAACTATTCCGCTCATAAAAACTTATAACTTAAATTTAGAAATTTAATTATAAGCATTGTAATTCTCAGTAACATAACTATTTAATTATTCTTATTTTAATTTTAATGATTTAAAAATGAGTGTTTACTTTAAAAAAAGATTTATTACAGAGCTTATTATACGTACAAGTATACTACCTTTTAGTAAGTATAGGCACAACACATGAAATTTACTGCGATCAAAAGCCAATGTAGGTATATACAATGCATATTATATCCTATTACCTATATATCTAGAAAATATCTACAAGATGCAGTCGCAGAGCCGTGTTGAAAATAAAACCGTGTTTTATTGTTATGGCACCTAGATAATAAATATATATATGCGTTGTCGACCGTGACTCAGCCGTTGATGTAACGTTTTCCAGAATCTTTTATTTTTAGGTCGGCCCGCTGCTGTGAACTTTTGATTTCCGTTTATGCTAAAAATAATGTTCTGGGTACATTTACGTGGTATTATACGGCATTTGCCAAATGCGAATAAAAAGTATTAAAAACCACCTCCACCTCCACCACCACCACTATTGCATCAGCGTCGTCGACGGCGTAGGGCTTGACACATAATTTATACGTCTGATATCGTATTATATATATATGGTATATGTATAACGAATACGAGACATTAAACTCGAACTTGAACGTGTCTCTCTCAGCGTAAAAATCATCAAAATCGTGTGTCTATATTACTTATTTTTTGTTTAATACACTTTTCTGATAATATATGTATCAGCTATAAGTTCTATATGTAGAGTGCTTCGAGAAGTCTGGTCCACAGTTCTGCTTAACTACTCGGTCACACGTGGTAGAAACGTCAAAATACAATATAGTATAAAATATATGTATAGAAACACCACATTGTATTATAATTCTGCAATTTGGAGTGACTTACTGAAATACATCACATTATTGCAATTATTTCAATTGTTATTGAAACATTCTTATGATTTAACATGTTAGGTACCTGCTTTATTATGATAATATTTAATGTTTGAATACATATTTAATTTCATTACGTTCCACTTATTTATTATCAAGACATCTCAATTTATTCACGTATATGTGCTATTGGTACTTCATGAAATTTCTCGCCTTTATGCGTAAAACCAAATTAGCTATACTTTAACATTATCTGACTACGCTTTCAAAATGTATTTCAACGATTTATTTAAGTGCAATGACCGCTATTATTTAGTTAAATATCGTATATTATATTTGTACTTCTTTTTACACTATTAAGTTTGTCTAAGGCCGGTCACGAAATTATCGTTTCGACGTGCCACGCGGTCTATAAAAGAATAATAATAATACGTTGGCCGTAGTACTGTCGTGGGGTAATTTATTTTTTACCGTCAAACGACATCGTTAACCGAATCCGCGAGATTTGGGTCGGACGGCGTTTTAAATCGCCGACCTGACAACATATAATATTTTATGCGTATTTCTGCGATGGTGCTATCTATAGCTGCTGTAGCTGCATTCGAATAATTTTATGAATTATACGTTGAACTTAACGTATAAATGTATGTGCAACATTTATTCGAATACTCGATACAGCGAAGTCTGTTGACGATAACACTGTATGTAAGCATCTTTTTTTTATACATTTATAGAATAAGGTGCACGGCCGTAGAAATTATTATTACAACATCGGCGGACGGCTCAATTATCAATATATATATTATAGTTATAGGTAACTGCAAAAAATCATGACGTAGGCACGCGTGCGTTTTAGATGTGCCCACGCCTAAAAATTACACGGCTTTACACGATTTTTCCGCAAAAAAATATTATTACGGTATCTAACATCATTACTGTATAATTTTCGTGAGCGCGACCTATATTAAAGCGATAAGAACGACGCCGAAAACCGCGAAAAGAATACGTGGTCACTTATATTTTATTATTAATCTGTTCCAGTATCGTACTTACATAGTTACATATTATTATATATAGTACGTGCGAGTTTATACGAGTTATATTTTACAGATTAGTCATAGTAATTATTGATATAATTTAAATTTAACGTGAATCGACGATTGTCTGCAAACATCATAACGTTTTCATGTTTGATTTCGGTTTTATTCCGTTTTTTAAATATATTTGAACTTTTTATTGTCGTGTACTGTTATCGATTATATTCATGATTTTTTTTTTGTTGTTTTTTAAACATCAAACCTGTACTGTTTATAATTTATATAAGCTTTTATAGTCTAGACGAGTCCCAGCTACACTCACTTTTTTAAAATTTTAATAAATAATTAACAATATGTTCCTGTTGGTTTCAAACAAGTAACCTGTGTAACGTGTACACTACTGTCCAAATGTAACTGTCACTTGAAGAATTACGTCTTTATCAGTTTGTTTTCACAGATGCCTAACCCCTTGCATTTCAAGGATACGACGCGCAACCCTTGTTCACTTTATTACTTTTTCACTTATATTTTCTTCTTTAAAACTTTACGTACTCATTGAATACTTGTATTTTATTTTACCTATTGTCGTTAACGATCGGCCTTTGTGTATCGTATCAATTTAAGATTACCAGTGTGATGTCCGATTAAGCGTTAACAGGTTGTAGGTATAGGTAAATGTAATGATTATATAATTATGTATTTAAGAATTGTACATCTTGTTACTCACGTTGGGTAATGATAATTTAACTTTATATACATTAAAAATTTTCATTTGTCACAATAAATGCTTTCGAATTTTGATATTAGTTTATTTTTACATTCATCTTTATTATGAAAACCTAAATATAGTCCATTTCTACCAGTGTTACACCAACATTTCAAATATCTGATGTTTGTACGGGGAAAATATTTTTCACATAATATACATATATAAGTAACATATTCAGTAGTTGACAGTAGTGATTATATTATGTTTTAAATAGGGGGTCAAATTTCTTTTTTGATAAAGATAACTAAGAATATATTTTTCTTTTGAAGATCAACTTATATAATTTTTTTTTTTTAATATTAATAATAATAATAATAGTTATAAGCAAACTTGTACCTATAACAAAATTTAAATTGTGACTTATCTATTTAATGTGTATAATAATAAATCTAACAAAAGAGTAATTGACTCTGAAATCATACACAGCCATTTGGCCACCTCTAACATATATATATAAATTATTACGTATAAATATATATGCAATAAGACGATATTATTAAAAGTGTTCGTGTCTATACGCCGAACCGCGAATCATGGTCTATATAGTCTTTATACCATTGTCACGTACATGTAATTTAATATAATACATGTTATAATAGTATTGTGTGCAACGGGGAAATTCGGGCTCACGGCCAAAGTCTGAACGATACGCTCTACATATATTGTACGGATATACATCGAGTACACGACTGAAGTTGAAATACAAGGATGAGTTTTTTTTTACCAAGTGATATCACATAGTTATACCCTTATCATATATATATATATGTTTATTGCAGGGTGGAGGTCATCGTGTTTTCCCATAAGCTTATGTAGGAAAACGGGAAAGCTGCACCCGGTGACCCGTATGTTTTATCATATATATATGCGCATTTGATTACAAGCAAAGTTTTGTGTCCATATCACAGGAAAACTTATCGTGATAAAGGGTACCTACTTTGTAAAGGTCATTCTTCGATGTTCTCGGTATTGTTTCTCAAAGCGTATAATATATATCCGAGGAAATCCATCTGCCCTACGTCTGCAAGCTAGCAATATCTAAAAGCTTATAAAAAATATTGTGATACTTCTTTTTTAATTACATTAAACGAAAACCTATGAGAAACTCTGTATAACATTTTAAAGTTTTTTAACCAGGCTAAAAATTATTTATCAACAATAATTAAAAAAAAATCTAAAAAAAAAATCTCTCATACCTAATAAATAACCCAAAAAGATTCATATTTTAGAAATTTCATCTTATCTTGTATAAAAAATGGTAATGTTAACATGTGAACATTTAAAGTATCTACGATTATTCGTTTTTTAGTAACACCAAAATCAATTTCGTCGAAAACTGGCGCGTTAAATCCCCATTTAGGAATTTTTAATTTTTCCTTTTCATCTTACACTTTTGAAAACTAGTAGGAATTTTTTACTTTTAACCCCCCCCCCCCAAATTACCAACTCGATTCACATTCTTGTCAGAAAAGATGTTGTAGTGGAAAATTGAGGCATTTTTACTGCTCCAAAATGTAATGACAGACAGAAAAAAAATACATTGTTAAATAAATATGCATTAATAGCTCCGCTGTGCTCATATATAAATTATGTAAGCAGGATCAGTCACCCGAAGATGAGATTTGAATAACCACATTACCTACTTATTTATCATTTTATCAATTCTTATTATATATATATATATACTTTTATTACAATAACTACTGTATAAGTCATAAGGTCTATAATATTAAATCATAATATGTGTCGAGAGAAAAGAAAACCGTTAACTTTATGTCTACATGTATATATTATACCTTTTGGTAGATATTAATTTTCAGTCGTGGACCTGGTGTTTTGGTTTAGTTGGTGGTACTGTAATACATATACGTATTAGTTTAGTACCTATACAGAATGAGAGTTCGATGTATATAAATATGTGTTTAGGAATGTGTCAAATATATTTTCTCTCTGAAAACGTGCGGCTATGCGTACAGGCACCGTACAGGATTATTAGAATTGTACTCGCGTATTATACAATGATGGCACCTATTGTTGTATTTTTACAAAACGTATACGGTTTAACTCGTGACGTATAGTCATATGGTCGTATAGTACAAACTATTGCCTTCGGATTAGTCTTTTGAATAGCTTAGTAATATTGTTTTTGTTTTCTTTTACTGAATTGCGCTTTGAAAGTTTTGATCGGTGTTCACTTCCAAGTTGAGGTTCGTACCACCCGATAGGAGGTACTTTGGCGGAGATTGCCTTTCGATTTCCAAGCGCTCGAAAACAATTATAAACTGAAAACATGGAGGGTGCCGCTGAGCTGTCATGACTAACAAATAATCAATATATTATAACAGAACTGATTATGCGATGCCGGTTATCCCAAAATCGTGGGTTAATTGAGTAGTTACGCTCGTTGCTATAGTTCAACTATGCATAAATTGTGGTTTTTAATCGGTGGTTTCATCTCGCGTTTTTCAGCCACCGGAGGGAATTCAATAACCTGAGTGATCGTACAAGCGTGTAGTAATTGGTAATTAATGTTTTGTGTCAACGTTTTAGCCGTTTGGCGCCGTTATAATATAAATGTTTATTATCATTATTATATATATTGCCGTGATTGTTTATTATAATTGCATTGCTGCAGACTGTGACTGTGGCAACGCTCAAAAGTCGTGTGGTCGCGTTTATCGTTATACGCATTCGCCTATGATATTATGTATAACAAGTACGAAAAGTGAAACAATTAAAAAAGTAACGCGTGCGCAACACCTCGGAACGCGGTTGTAACCGTTTCCTATATGAAAAGCGCATAACGCGAGGTTTCGTAATAAATATATTTAATACTATACTGTTGTATTATGTATGTTATATTATGACGTATGCAGTAATTATTGCAATCATCGCACGTTACCATCTGGTGTTTGACCACGCGATAATATAGCAGTTTTTTATGATGAAGATGTCTATTGTTTCTGTTATATTGTGGTGTACATAATATTATCCGCGCTCCTTCTGTCCAAAATCCAAATTCAAAGCTCACTAGACTATTTGAATGTTTAACGGAAAATATTCAACTTTTAAAACTGCATTAATTAACTCCCGCATGACTACATGCCATTTGTAAATTCGTATATTCAAATATTTTCAAATATTTTAATCTCGACTTCAGTTGATATGTACCTGTAGAAGAAACCTATTGCAATAGTCATTAACGAGCGAGGCTCTCTTATTAATATGCGAGACAACTTGTATCTTATCACATGTTATACGTGTACGTTATAGGTACACATGCAGTAGTGTACTGAATCTCGAATGACGGTCAACAACGGTTGCGACTTATTAATAACGATCTTTTGAATAAATTTCGTGCAACGATTGCTCCGAATCCACCGAACCCGGACGCGACGCGTGTATATAGCGCGTACGGTGTGTACATTTATAATATAATATTGTATATTATAATATAATGGCGGTATTGACCGCGGCCCCCATTTGTATTGTTTTTTTTATTATATTTACGGCCTTCTTCGCGTCTGGTGACAGTTGAAATGCACAAAACAGCTGTACCATATCGCATATTATTGTTGTAAAACACGGCATCCAACTGTATGTGCAAGTAATATATTATACAGTGACGATGACGACGACGCCACTGCCGAATTAGTACAAATTGTATTGATACTCTTCGAACCCCTTTTTTTTCTTTCTATACCTATATTATATTCTATATATGTTCTTTTCATCTCCTCGTAACCCCGTCAGTACATACAACATTTATTATATAATACACGTACACGCGCGTCGTATATTATACAATACGTTGTATAATCGAACGGATAAAAGGACGGGCGAAGGCGTATATTTCTCGCCCACCCCCTCACGCCACGTCGGTACGGGTCGCTCTACCTACTCCACCCGACCCGCTGCCGAAGTTCCTCGTGCCGGAGGTCCATCCAGATTATCAATACCTATATGAAATTTACAACAAATATTGTATGGGTATGTGTGAGAGAGAATGTAAGAGAATGGCAGTATATTATGTTATTATTATATTAGGATTCTGGGGCGGCAAACGAGAATACTCTCTTTTAATTGCAGGATCGCTCCGTTTTCGGTATATTTTTCTCGCCTTATAAAATGTAAGCTGAAACAGTTGATGTCAAATTGCATTGTAGATTATTGAGAATAAAAACTAAAAAGCATAACATAATCGTTGTTTCCGACTTGTCAAATCATTACATATTAAACATTTTTGGGAAAATAATATTAATGTATAGTATAGTTGAAAGTATAGGGTTCACTTAGGTACGATATACATTTCATATGTTATATTTAATAGTTATGAATAGAGGGAATTATAGTTGCATAGTTAGAGGGTATTTTAAGGGTAGTAAACGACGATTTTCAGTGTTTCGTGTTTCAGATCACTTATATTAATCACTTTACGTGTATGTA